>MJUU01051413.1:68998-80475 GCA_002080025.1 Modiolus philippinarum | reverse complement strand
TATAAACTTTCAGTATGAACAATGTGAATAGCACTAGTATAAATACTGTTTATATTTCAACTCTATCCGAGTCTTTCTCAAAACAACAAAATATATAATAAAACAATAAACTATTTACAAAAAACTACACTACAAAACTTAATTAAATAGGTAAACTACATTTCGGAGACTGAAGGCGTGACCTCAATTATAATGATGTGAAAAAATATTTGCTGGTGTTTGTACATAACATTTACTGCAATATTTTCTTAATTTTTTAACGTTGGTATTATATGCATTTATTGATCTATAACCCTGATGTTAAGACTGGGTTTTAAACGATCAATCCAATAGCTTTCTTTGGATCTTCTCTGGTTTAAATTCCACGATCTATTTTGATCAATTGCGATGACTTGCATATTTTGCCAGTTGTGATTTGGAGTATTAAAATGGATTGCAGTGGCCTGGTTCTGATCTTTGTTTTCGATATGGTTACGATGCAAGTTTATGCGAAGATTGAGCGCATTTCTTGTCTCACCAACATATTGTTCTTTACAGATAGAACATGTAACCAGATAGATGACATTGGGCGATTTACATGATAATTGTCCAAAGATTTTGAAAATATCACCGGTAGCTGTACTTTGGAAAGTTTCAGTCGTGGAACTGTATTTACACAATTTACAACGTCTATCACGGCATGTTGTAAACTGGCCTATCTCGGCCGAAGGTAGTTTAGCCCTAACGAGAATGTCTTTCAGGTTCTTGGGACGACGAAAAGATACAAGCGGGGGTTCAGGGAAGAGGGCTTTCATTTTAGTTGACGCATGGAGAATAGGCATACATTCGCGGGATATATCAGACAGGTGTGGCAACTTGGGATGGAATGTAGTCACCCACGGGATACGAGAATTTTTCTTCTTCTTGCCCCGATACAGTAATAATTGAGTTCGATCGATTGATGACACTTTTTGGATTGTTTTTTCAACATCTTTTCCTTTATAGCCCCTGTTAACAAGATGTTGTTTAAGTTCTTTGCTCCTTTGTTTAAATGCAGGCCACTGCTATCCATTTTAATACTCCAAATCACAACTGGCAAAATATGCAAGTCATCGCAATTGATCAAAATAGATCGTGGAATTTAAACCAGAGAAGATCCAAAGAAAGCTATTGGATTGATCGTTTAAAACCCAGTCTTAACATCAGGGTTATAGATCAATAAATGCATATAATACCAACGTTAAAAAATTAAGAAAATATTGCAGTAAATGTTATGTACAAACACCAGCAAATATTTTTTCACATCATTATAATTGAGGTCACGCCTTCAGTCTCCGAAATGTAGTTTACCTATTTAATTAAGTTTTGTAGTGTAGTTTTTTGTAAATAGTTTATTGTTTTATTATATATTTTGTTGTTTTGAGAAAGACTCGGATAGAGTTGAAATATAAACAGTATTTATACTAGTGCTATTCACATTGTTCATACTGAAAGTTTATAAATTAACCACATTGTGTGTATCTGTTTAGATCTAGCACAACAGGGATTTTGGGTGTTTTTTGCTTTGTTTTATGTTGTTTATATATATATATATATATATATATATATATAGTTTTATGTACAACGCCATTGAATACTTTTGTAGAAATAGGCGTTTAATCAAATTGTAAAGTTTCAAGTTTTAGTCATTTATTTCATTGGCGGACCCACAGAGGTAGGGGGTCCGGGGGGTAGAACCCCCCTCCTTTGGACAATAATGTATTTTTCAATGAATATCTTGATGTTTCACAAAGTAATCCCGACAACTTTTCGCGCCTCGCTCCGTTCGTCGAAATTTCATTTCACTTCTAATTTGAACCCCCCCTTTTTCAAATTGATCCGCCCCTGTATTTATAAACTAAGTTTCATGACAAAAAAGCACAATAATCAGTCATGACTCCATAAGAAACATTGAAATAAAGATTTAATAAATCCATTATGTGGTTCTCTAAATAACTTTTGTGTGCCCAATGCTAATCTAAGTTTCCAGCTGTCCGCAATTTTGAGTAACTTTCGCCGCCAAATTAAAAGCACCTCATTAGAATATTATAAGAACCATTGCCAGGTTTGGTTCATTCAGCCGACCTCTAGAAGAAAATCGTAGCAAGTATATCACATTGCGGCCATTTTTTATTAGGGAAAGGTGCAAGTTTAATATAAATCCTTGTTGCGATTTGCTAGAAGTAGATCGAAATAAAAAAGTTACGACGGACGGACGACGGACGCAAACTGAATCCATGCAGCAATGAATTCCCTAGAAGATCACTGAACAAAAAAGTGACGACAGACGAACGACAGACGCACGCTGATTTCTTCAGCTCGCCCTGGCAAAGCGAGGTGAGCCTTTGAAGAAAATAGACTTCTTAGAAAGACAATATGATAGGAAGAGATCGAAATGAAGTTTCTATTATGGAAAGAAAAGCACCAGAGATGATTATAGGGAGCGCCTGAATTTGGTGTGAAGTAGATTCGATCTGAATCTTCAGAATTAAAACTTTAGAAAGACAGTTTTGTGTCACGAACAATAACTATTGAGAACAATTATACTATAAACCGTACGTATGGAATTTGTATCAGGTTGGTAGTAAGAGAACAAACGGTTCCGGGTAAAAGCAAAACAAAACAACAAAAAAGTAAAGTTAATTCGAGATAGGAAGTAAAATCATGTAGATTAAGTTTTTTCTGATAGCCCAACATTTCCTCACAGTTCCAATAGTTCCTGTGATAATCTGTATGGATGGAACTTACAGATATGGAGCGAAGGATAGCTTTGAATTACCTTTATTCAAGTTCATCTGAGCAGCTTGAGGAGGAGTCTCTAAAGCGTACGCCGTGTGGGTCTATGGGTATGTGTGAAATAGAAGTTTTTCACCCTAAGCAGCTTCATTTAGTACCATTCCATATATTTTTTGTATTTTTTCACTAACGTAGCAATCACTACTAAATAACAAAATACCGAAGTTACTGTTAATTTATTTTTCTGCATATGCGCATTACGACAACTTATGTCTCATCAGTGCAGATCTAACCAAAACATTTGGAAGTCCATTGACCAAAAAATGTGTAAAAGCTGATAGAGAACAAATAACCAAAAGGATCTAAACAGAAAAGCCAAAATTCAGCTAAGGACAGAGCTATGCATGAAGGAGATGCTCCTTGGTTTTAAACAAAATTTCGTAAAATTTAGATGGGACGGACATTTGAATTTTAGGAGAAGGATTAAGAGATTCTGTAAATAGATAATATAATCATACTCTTGGTGCCGGTCAAAATAAATATTCTAATGATACTTGTAACAAAAATAAATAATTTCATTTTGTTTTGAATAGAATTATTTTGAGAGAAAATACAAATAAAAATTTGAAGTGACATCTTGTAGACATAAGTACTTTGTTAGAGATTGACATGGTAATAAATATTTTTTTTCAACCATAATTGACAATGCCCTCTCCGACAATTAAATAGTCGTCCCCTAAAATTTTAATTATTTCTTCTTATCTCAATATCCGTGGAAACACAAGCTATTTTATTTCCAAGCACTCAGAATCGGTTAAGTACACTTGCAGCTCAAAATTGCTGTAAACAAGTTATTTTAAAAAGGCGACAATATGTGCCGAAAACGTACTACACATATTGTCGCCGGCAACAATATGTGTAGGCGACAATATGTGCAGGGCGACAATATGTGCCGATACAGTTGCACATATTGTCGCCGGCGACAATATGTGCATGGGTGACAATATGTGCCGTAACAGGGTCACCGTACGGTCGTCAACACAGTGAGGGACCTCACACTATATAGCAAGCCCTAAATGGCCCCAAGAGGGTATATTTGTCAGGGAGAGGACGTATCTAATGCTGAGATAACTTGTGTCTAATCCCGTTTGCATTTGTTTTTGTAAATAAAATGTGTTTAATGCTAAAAAAAACAATTGATATTAAAAGGTCGTAGATAGTTAAGGAAAAGATCATCTCAGTATTAAGTAAAAACGAATCTTGAATCAGAGTTTGAACCGAAATTTCAAATTTTTCCAGAAGGGACTAATATCTATTATAGAACTTTTTTAATAATCGTATGATATGGATTTTTTTTAGCTTTTGACCGCTTGAATAATCAGGCGGTCACGGAGATAACTATTTGTCGCTTAGGGGATCGAGATAACTCGTGATTTGGGGGGTGTGAGATATTTCTATCTTACCCCTTTGTGAGGGCCTGTATCACTCCAATGGTAAGCATGTGCGAAAATTTCAAGATGTCTGCCATGGCTTCGAATTTTCTTGCGATTTATCCAGTATTATTTGTTGTCTGATTTAAGGAGGTATGAGTTTCAGATTTCGAAAGCACTGGATATTTTTGGGTTTCATCCTTTCAAACAGGGTAAAAGTTTTTGTACGTGTATCATATTTTCTTTGTCATAGGTCAATCTAAAAAGCATAAAATAAACAATGCACATAATTTAATCAACTTCCAATTATATTTTCATTTATTTTAAGGCATATGAACAGCTAATGGAAAATGAAGGAAAAACCTAGAGAGAACAATTTCCCGCCAAAATTTCGACGTCTTAAATTTAAAAAATTCTTACAATGGGTTTTCAAATTTTTTGTTAATGAAGTTCCATTAGCAAAGCTCTAATTACAAAAGGCACGATTTTTCTTCTAATTACAAATTTTCTGACACTCGTACCCCTTTAATAAATCTTGCTGTTTATCTAAAGAGTGAAAATGTACCTTTCAACCAGCAACTTATTATAAACTTCAAAATATGCGATTAATTATAAAGCAGAGATTCAAAATTGTGCGCCATTAGTTGAAAACGGAGTTACTATCCAGCTTCAGTAAACATATACCAATTGTGACGTCATATTTTTCGCGGGAACGTTTTTGATATTTCCTTGTGAAAGTCAAAGCTGATCATGGTTTTGCGAGTAATTTTAGAGTGTAAGGCAAGAAAAAGTATCAAACCCTCTTGAAAAGGCGAGATAGGCTTGTCCCTTCTTTTTTCTATTATCTCAAACCCTCAGGCTAAGATAATTTTGTCCATCCCTCGGTAAGCATCGGGATCGACATGATATCGTAGCCTTCGGGTGTGAGATCAGCCTATCTCGCCTTTTCCTTTGGGATAGATACTATATGTCTAATGAGAAAGTCTGTATAATTTACGTTTTATATTAAGGAATATTTTTGAAATATAAATTGCCGATTTTGTCGCAAATTTTATTACTTAGATGACCATTTTCGTCAAATTCGAGACGCTGGTCCAAATAATAAAATACCAAAAAGATGTAGAACTAGTGGTTTCTGTCGTTTCTTTATCTCTAGTTCTGGCGAATAAATATCAATGAGATCCAATTTATAAATGGTCCGTTATTGATTGAAAGAACATCATCAATATATCCGTAATTGAGATTGAAGGAGCTATTATCTTTTATTTCATGATCTTTTCGAGTCCCTGAAGAAATTCAGTCTTATAAGAATATAAAAACCAATTTGCGAGCAGAGGAGCACAATTTAAGACATCAAAATATGAATCTCTAAAGAAATGCAAATAAACTAAGATTGGTGCACATTTCTTTATATTCAAAGAAGAATTGACGGTACTGTTGACTTTGAACAAGGATGGATAGAATATGAAAATGGATTCGGAAACGCCGATGGAGAATACTGGCTTGGTAAAAAATATACCATTTAAAAAGTTTGATATCTGATTCAATCAAGATCAAGGTTGGCGCTTCAAAACGTGTCGAATTGTTAGTTTGCGTTGGTATCTATCAATTATAGTACTGAAAATATGTAATGTTGAAATGATCAGTTTCTTTTAAGAACAAGGTTTTAAAAATTAAAAAAAAAACTGATCTTCATGTTTTATTACACAAAATGTACTTTGAATTGAAAAAATGGAGGCATGGTGCCAGAGACTGTATAGCTTAAAAAAATCGGAGATGTGCAAAACAAAATAAGTGTAATAACCTAAAATAAAATCACCTGAAATAAGATTTATTATATAGAGGATGGTGAAAGATTGAAATTTCTCAGTGAAAGAAAAGTGATAATTAACTGTGAAATTATTTTCCATAATTTCACTCTAGGAAGTGACGTCACAATAGACGTCGTCAACGTTGTTGTTAAGTAAACGTCTCGGCGGATTAACATGGAAAACGTAGTTCATGAAGAGAATCTCAAATTAAACCAATAATTATGAGAGAACTGATCTATATAATAAAAACAATAACTAATCCTAGATTCTGATTATCGAAAATATTCAACTCATGATCGAAACTCATGTGCTGCGCACATTCGTGAATTACTGCGTTATTCGATCATTCGTTGAATATTTTGCGATAATCAGAATCTCGGATTAGTTATAGTATAAATATTATATCCAGTTTGTTGTCACTATTAAGTTCGATATAATTCTAGTATATGATTGCGGTAGGATTCAGTTCGTCGGTTTCCATTTTTCCCGTCCTTTTCTTATTATCCTGTCAAAAAGGTAATCAAATCACTTTCAACCTGCATTTATTTTGGCTTTGTATTTCTACTAAACAAATTTTCTGAAAAGCGCACAAATGCACCAATATAAACATCGGGTTTTAAATTTCGTAATTTTTTTGAACTCTCTGTAAATTGTTCCTGTAAATTGTTTCAATGTTTGATTTCCAGAATGCATTAACAAAAAAAAACTTGATCAGATTTTTATCAAGTTTTCGTATATAGTTATGTTCTAATTGATTCTTATTTTGAAATAAAAGTAGAGCTTTGATAGTATAACATAAAATTTCAATTTTGTATAATTGTCAAACAAATCCTTTATGTGGCCTGGATCAATTACATTGCAATGTGATGCATTACATTACCATTGCATGGAATTTTTAACATGCCTGTACCATTGCAGTCGACAATTTTGCCGATGGCGTCCACCTGATTTGTCTTTTTTGCCTCATGGACTTCGGCTCTCGACGATTCTGTTTGATATTTTGTTATTACCCCCATTAAAATAACAATTACCATTACACTTATTTTGGAAAGTAATGCATTACATTACACATTAAATGAGAATGCATTACATTACAATAAATGAAAAGTTAAAAGATTATACTTCAAATGCCCTTTTAATTGTATGTTTAACCAGGCTTCTAAAAATATATATGTCCACCGGGCATCCCTTTGTTCTTTATACAGTCGAGGCAAATATGATTTTTCCTAATATTATGCATTGTCATAGCCTTAGTTATATTAATAACCTTATGGAAACTCGTAATTCAAAGGCAAGATTAGTTAATTCCATAATCTTATAGATTATGGAAAATCATAATGTTAACAAATGATTAATTTTTTTCAATCATAGAAAATAGGTTTTTATCAAATTAATTAGTATTAAAAGTAATTTTTCGGTTCCATTTTGTTATTTTCGGGTGCAGTACGTTTATAGTTATTCGAAACAGGCGTCGTTTTATTTGCGACACGACGATTTGACCTTGCGACACGACGATTTGTATAGCTTTTTCATATTATTGCGATGGGAGATAACTGTGTGTTAACTAAAATAAGAATTTTGGTTATCTCTCTTTGATAACAACAGATTCAATTTACTTTCGTAGCTACAATCACAGTCCTGATTATTCTGGCATTTGTGGCTGGACTTTTTTTCCGAGTGACAAAATGTTAAAAGAAAAACTAGCTTTCAAATTTTAATCATTTTCTTTGAATATAAATAATTTACTTAATATACTTAAATTTAGTAATTTATCACCTTATCAAGTTGATTTAAATATCATTATAATACTAACGAAATAAAATGTAAATCAAAATTTACAATATTGTTTTATTTATTTATTTTTTTTTAGAGAATCATAATTAAATGTTTTTAATTTTATAATCATGGAGTTAACTGTAATTATTTTGAGCTTGGTAAACATGTCATTTTCATTCCTAATGATTAAAGTAACTATAAATGTTTATCTAGCTGAACATATGTAAACAAGTAAATGACGCCTGAAATTTATTCGTAGTAAAAATATGAATAAAATGCACAGCACAAATTTCTGTAAACTTGTATTTTGTGTCATAAAAATATATTTATGCTAGTTGATGTTGATTTATTTCAAACTTTATTGAAAACTATATAACCAATGAAGGTTGCAACAAATAAAACAATAAACATACAGTACATAATTTATATCATATACAACACACATTAATAGCAAAATAATTATCTAGGCTATACAAATATCCCTCGGAATTTTTTTTTATATTGCTATTTCATACAAATTCAAATGTATCATATACTACAACATGACCAAAAGAAAATGAAAAGAATAAAAAAGGAAAAAGTAAAAAAAAAAGAGATTACAAATTTTACAAACTTAGGAGGCATTTCTATGCGATATTAGTTTCCTAATCTCGATCACAATATTGGCTTAACTGTCATGCAGATACGAACTCAGGGGGGGGGGGGGGGGGNATAAACACATTTTTTTCTATTAAATCAAAAAGATAAATAAATATCATATTTACAAAATGGTAATTTCACAGATTAAAAAAAGTTAATGTGTCACACAGATTGGCTTATCTTGTATACATGTACTGGGATCGCCAAGTTCAGGAGATCCAAAAACGCTTTTATTTTTCAGCAAAATTTGATAACTGTGATAAGTATCTCTTATTGAGTAGTGTAGATAACGAAGTGTAGATAACAATATGACGATTATAAATTTCGTGCAGATTTTATACGCAACTTAACACAAAATTGCAAAAATCGATTGGAACTCCCCTTTCCTGGAACCCATCGGAAACCCCCTTTTCCGAAGGCTGGATCCGCGGATAAACCGATATTTGTTTTAGTATATATTTGTGCTTTTATTTTCGTCGGGGGGGGGGGTTAATAAATAATTTAATCTTGGTGCCAGTGAAAATTAATATTCTTATATTACTTGTCATGAAAATAATCTAATTTGGATCTGAAGAAAAGATGTGTTAATACAAATAAATTAAGTGATGTGACATTTTGTTATAGATAATTAGACATGATGATATTTAATTTTTTAAATACGCACTTGTCACAACCAAACCCACACACACACCCCTGAAAATAAAATGGTCCTGCAGGGCATTGATTCGGATAGGTAAATTATTTGCTTGTCTCTTGAAAAAAACTGCCTAAGGTTTGCGACAAAAATATGTTTATAAATTCCTTGATCTCTCGCTTCATATGGGCAGCAGGTATCATACGAACAAGAAATCATTGGGACAAATTTTGCTGTAGCGAGTGCATTTTTTGTCCCTCATCAAAATGCATAGACACAAATTTTGCTTTACCGAGAGTTTTTCCTGTTCCTGGTGAAATACTTGAGAACAAATTTCCCTTAGCGAACGTGTTTTTCATTTGTTCCTCATAATGCCATAGTGACAAATTTTGTTTGTTGAAAATACATGGACAAATTTGCCTTAGCGAGAGTGTTTTCAATTTGTCAATCATCAAAATTGCATAGGGACAAATTTTGCTTCAAGGGAGAGATTTTTTTCCCATAAATGACAAAGAAACAATTTTTACCTGAGGGGAGAGTTGTTGTCCCTCTGTAGATGAGAAAAGACAGATTTTTTTCATTTAATTGCATTTTTTGTGTGTTCCCATATCGGCCATCGTACAATACGGCCCCGAACCAAAAGTTTCAATGCAATTCATTACTAATCGGCGAACAATACCACGTAATAAAATGAAGAGTGTTGTGAGGCAGTTCGTGTAAGCATAAATAAACAAACAAGTTCAAAGTCTTGTCGAACTGCGATAAAAGGTTAGACACTAAATATATACACATCTCAAAACGTAAAGAAAATGTGCTTAAAACAAGAAGACAGGGGTGGAGATGTGTAAGACGTACATGTCTTACTTAGGCCATGGTTGCAAGATCGTTATTAACATAAAATATACTGTCAATGCGCACAGTCATCCGTTATCCGACAAAAACAATAGCGTCCTAAGACAACATGAAGACAAAAAAGGGCCGTGAGGGCGCTCATCAAGTCAATTGTAAGAAAACATTGCATTATAGAATATTGAGATGTGGGAAATATAAACAGGTGGTAAAAATAATATTTCGAAAAACATAAAAGAAACGAGAATTTGAAAGTATGATACTGTAGAGAAATTATCTCAAGAACAACTACACCATTATTTAAACGAATAGTCTGCATGCATCTCTCGCGCGGGGAATCTCTTTGTCTTTATTTTTCAGAATGATCAATACACAAATGAATTTAAAAATATTTATTAAATATTTTTTTCTTTTTTTCTTTTCTGTATTTGAATTTAGAGTTATGAATCTCCGAAAGGTACGTACTGAAATCTCCTAAAAATGATAGATCATAAAAGAACAATTTAAACTTGATTCACAAATGTGGGAATTTTACTCATGTATCTGGGATTTTTTTTATACAATGGTCACACCCTGCAAGATCAACTTTAAAATTTGCTCTAATTAATTAATTTCTAACATAAAAAATAGCCTTGTAAATAAACTTACAGGCTGGTGCATCAATAAACATGGTTTAACCCACCATTTTATTTATAAAATGCCCGTTCCAAGTCGGGAATATGACGGCTTGCCAAAAATGTTCTGTGTCGGATTGTGTTCCCCTGATTCAGTCGAATGTTATATGCATGTACAGCGTTACGTATTGGGATTTGATTTGCATGTAAATATACCTTCTACCCATGTGATTATAGAATTGATTATTAAAACGACAAAAAAAAATTTAACCTCAAATTTTCTTTGTATAATTTATTTATAATGAAATGAAAAGGATGAATGCAAAATCTTTAAAGACATTTGAATTTGTATATCACACCAATAAAAGCGCTAAATCCTACACTAGTTATGATGTACAACGCTGTTGAATCAAAACCTGACTTTGGCAATATGTAAATTACCGAATTTTTAAAGCAAACATAGTAGTAATAAAGAACTCCACTTCTAACTACATTGTATAAACAATTGAAAGTCTTCATAATTTTCATAAACTAATCACTCGTGCTTGCATGCAGCTCGGAATTGTTACTCGTTCATGCTGTAAATTTCGGACATTCGCTAAATCTGATTGTATTTGTATGTAATTTGGACCCGGGTTAAGTATTTTAAATGTGTGCCAAATATTCCAAAAAGTTTGTTCAGGGTTTGTGCGTAGAAGTGAATTGCTGCCAAATCTCGTGATATTGCTTCATTAGTAAAAATATTATCTCATAATTGTGAGATGTTATCTTATAAGTAAACGATTTTTTTTTTGTTTTGTTTTTTGTTTTGTTTTTTGTTTTGTTTTTGTTTTTGTTTTGTTGTTATCTCATAATTAGATGATTATATCTTGACATAATGAGATAGCTCATCAAGATATTCTGATAAAATCTCATAAGAACGAAAAGCACCTCGTGATGATGAGATATTAACTCACAATTTCGAGATCGT
>MJUU01051413.1:58434-68967 GCA_002080025.1 Modiolus philippinarum | reverse complement strand
TTTTTTTTTTCATCAATACAAAAATATTGTAAGAATGGTAACGCTGTAACAGCATATTTTTTATGTTGTTAGGTTATTTATACATCACTTGTATATAGATACGGCATAACAGTTCAATCAATTTATCGAATCACGTAATCATATGTTTGCGTTAAAAACGACAGTGATTCGATAAGAACTTTTACTTACTTACTGAATGATACTGTCAAAAAATGACTATAGTAAGAGCCCACATGAAGTATATTTTGTGTTCATTTGAAAAGCCAATTCGCCCAAATCAAACTGGCCGCTGGTGCTTTCTCGAGATTGATTTGTGTACTGTTAGGTAAGATAAGTGAGAACCGAACCGTTAGTCTAATACGAACTATCCAAAGACAAAGACAAGGGAATCATCGGAAAATCAAAGAAACAAAGACATGAGTACGGCACAAAAAAAAAAAAAAAAAAAAAAAAAAAAAAAAAAAAAAAAAAAAAAAAAAAAAAAGAAAATGAAGACGCACACAATTACAAAGATGAACAACAAGGACCCTTATAGTACATTTTAATTCTGACTATATTCATTTAATTAAAAAAAACGAGGACCAGGTCTTAAAATATATACATTATCAAAACTGTTACGAGAATCGAAAAAAAAGGTTTTATCCGATCATGTGTGTTCAATTCATAGTGTAAAAAGGGAGACAATCAATTTTATTTCAGTGTGACTTTTACTTTAATGGTTTGGCTTTTTCTTTGATTGGCCAAAGGGAGATAATCAAATAATTTAACATTTGCGAGCACAATTACGATATTTCATAAGATTAGGAAAATTGCTAATTGCTTCGACTGTTATACATGCACATGTACCATTAAACTTGCATTTGACCCATGATTTTGCGGAATAACTATCAATAGAAATCCTCGTAGGTTGATAAATACAACAACGAATTCATTTATTATAGTGCAATGCACAACTGAAGGAAAAACATATTCACTGAAAAAATATAAATGACAAAATTTAACTCAAAGTAATAAATAATATGAATGTAAGCCAATCATTTACAATTTATTCTTCTGTTCAGGTGAAAGTATAAGAGGAATAATGAAAATGATAAATAACAAAATATCGAAGTTACTGTTAATTCATTTTCTTATGTCTCATCAGTGCAGATCAAATCATTTGGAAATCCATATATCGAAAAACGTGAAAAGCTGATAGAGAACAAATAACCAAAAAGATCTAAATAGAAAAGCCAAAATTCAGCTGAGGACAGAGCTATGCATGAGGGAGATACTCCTTAGTTTTAATCAAAATTGTGTAAAATTTAGATATTGAAAATGCCAATAAAATCGGTTTTCGGGTCAGCACCGAAGTACTGACTACTGGGTTGGTGAATTCAGCATACTCAAATTAGTATAACCAAATAGACTGCCCCTGTTCAAATCTAAGATTTCAATGGATTCTTTTGTTAAATATAGACTCTAATTAAAGGAGTGCACATAATATTTTGTCTTAATTAGGTAACTCATGTGATCAATAATATGGCATATGCGTGTTAATTGTCAAAGAATAAAGACACAGTTAAAAATCTAACAACTGATTAAGCCACTATATTTAATTTTAAGTAACTAGATATTTTTTTTGGTACAAATACATTATATATTATCATGATTGCTGAATTCACAAGTGGTTCTGCATATAAAAGTATCGACCTGATCAAAATTTGTAGTATTTATTACCATATATTATTTTTTTATTCTAAGCATACTAAGAGAACACCATAAAAATAAGATTAAATGCTTTTTTTCCTGAACGACCATCAGGTAAGTGAAGTAATGGCAAGCATACTTGTAATGCAAATATGGCACATTACACATTGCATCACCATTACACAGAATATTGTTGCATTACATTACTATTATCAATACACACTTCCACTACTCCAGGCCTGGCTCGAATAAGTACAAAAGTATTTAAACATTTGTTATTTCTATTTGTTAAAGTATTAATAATCCGTTTTCTAGTGGATGGAATAAATGATAACATTACCCCACAAATGGAATGTGGTAAAATAATTTGAGTCTGGGCGTTTAAAGAATATATTGAATTATACGAATTTTACATCAAAAGCTTCGAATTCGGGGAAAATTCAGTGTGTCAGTTTATACGTCAAGTTCAATAAACTCATAATAAACATGGTGACAGTCATTCTTTTGATGAATAAAACAATATTATACAATTTGCACGAGGGAGTCTCCCTCGTGCAAAGCTCTGTCGCGAGCTGAATTTGGCTTTACATTTAGATCATATTGGTTATTTGTTCTCTATCAGTTTTTACACATATTTGAGTTAATGGTCTTCCAAACGTTTAGATTTTATCTGCACTGAAGAGACATAAGTTGTCGAAATGCGCATATGCAGAAATTAAATTCACAGTAACTTCGGTATTTAGTTATTTGTTACCACTGGGTCGATGCCACTGCTGGTGGACTGTAAGTCCCCGAGGTTATTCACCAGCCCAGTAGTCAGTACTTCGGTGCTGACCCGAAAACCGATTTTATTTGCAACCTTACAATATCTAAATTTTGTAAATTTTGTTGAAAACTAAGGAATATCTCCCTCGTGCAAAGCTCTGTCCCTAGCTGAATTTGGCTTTACATTTAGATCATACTGGTTATTTGTTCTCTATCAGTTTTTACACATATTTGAGTTAATGGTCTTCCAAACGTTTAGATTTTATCTGCACTGAAGAGACATAAGTTGTCGAAATGCGCATATGCAGAAATTAAATTCACAGTAACTTCGGTATTTAGTTATTTGATATACTGTTTTCTAGTCAATCTCTAAAAATATAGTGGGCATTTGATGAGTTTTCCACTCATAGAATTTCTCAAACGATATAAAATTAATAATATTATTATATACAGTTTTGCCGAATCGTTCATGTTATTCCTTTTTTTCAGGAAACAAATACATTCATCTCTTGACATCAGAAAGGAGTGAATTAAGGGTTGATTTAGTTGACCCAAACGGCAATAAAAAGCATGCCAAATACATCACATTTATAGTTGGAGATGCAGCATCCAAGTATAGATTGACTGTTGATGGTTATAGTGGTGATGCTGGTTAGTAAACTTAGAAAATATAAGTAGCAAAACATATAAAATTGACAGAATCAGTAGACTTGTGTAGCTGTCGTCTAAGACTCATATAAAGATGTGAAAAGGTTTTTTTTTTCTTTTTTTTGAGTTTACTCCTTTGTCGAAGGTAAAACACGAAATTTGTGATATCACCTTGGACCATAAGATGTGTTAAATACATTCCTCCTCCTGCTAAAATTAAACTAATCCACACACTTAGCCTTTTTTACTTTATCTATCAAAGATTTTAATCTTCGTTTATATTTAGAGGAGGCGCCCAACATAAAGAAAAATTTGAAACGTTGTAACTGAGATGATATGGTAAACAAATCAAGAAACTCAGTTTTCAAAAGCTTTGATAGCTTAGTTGTTTTACACGAATGTATTCTCCCAGTTTCGTTGAAGAGTTTTTCACATTGTTACGATTGATCATACATATCAATAAAAAGCAGAGTACAAAGAATATCAATTTTTTATTGCACACAAGTCAATTACTTGAAGCTTTCTCACAATTAGCAATGCATATTGTACGTCAAAATATTCTTTTCCGTTGTTGAAAGTGAAAGTGTTGTTTTATTTCGATTAAAATCATAAATTTCAAGATTAATGGGGAAGCAAGCACTTTTCGGTTTAGTTTATTAATTAGAACAGATATTTATATTTCAAAACACAAAGTGTACAAAAAAATGGATATTTACTGTTTTGATTTGTATTAGTACATTATAATTTACAAATTTTTGTAAATTTTGTTGAAAACTAAGGAGTAGTCAGTACTTTGGTGCTGACCCGAAAGCCGATTCTATTTGGAATCTTACAATATCTAAATTTTTGTAAATTTTGTTGAAAACTAAGGAGCATCTCCCTCATGCAAAGCTCTGTGCTTAGCTGATTTTGGCTTTATATTTAGATCCAATTGGTTATTTGATCTGTATCAGTGTTTACATATCTTTGAGTTATGGTCTTCCAAAGATTTAGATTTTATCTGCACTGAAGAGACATAAGTTGTCGAAATACGCATATGCAGAAATTAAATTCACAGTAACTTCGGTATTGAGTTATTTTAATAATCATACAATTAGAAATTGTTTCTAGGGTATTCATCGTAAAGAAAATTATAGAAGTGAAAATTTATCTGCTGATTTGTAAATTCAGTGTTAGGTCATGCACTTCATGCATTTCATGCACTTTAAATGAATGAATCTTAGTAATTTGTGAGCATGTTATTTATCGGAAGTTTATCTGTTTATTTTAGTGATAAACATTGGGAACTATCATCAAAAGTAAGTCAAAATAGAAAATATTCTAAAAAGTTTCATAAACATTGAAAACTATATCTCAAGACGAAATTTGTTTGAACAGAAAACATGTACAATCTGTTGTCTTACTGCTACCAAGAAATGTATTTGCATATCCAAAATTCCAATCTATGTAAATAAGAGCTACTCATATCTGTAAATAAGTCATCGTTCTTCATTTTTTTCTTAAGCGTTATACGATCTCATTAAATTCTTTTAATGACCAACAGCATAAAATTATTGGATTTTGAAATGGACAATTATAATTGGAAGATTCATAGTTTTCCAAAACTAAAAAAAAATATAAATTGGTTGATTATTACAATATCATAGATACGGATACGCAAATTCTATTCATATTCAGTAATATAAAAGAAACAGAAAATACAGTGGCTGAAAATCACAATCACATGTAACAATCAACAAGGGAACTGTAAATAAAAGACCAAAAGCCGTAAACAGTAGGAGTTTTGATGTGATAGTAACGTTATATTAAATCTAGTATGGTCACTCCTCTGGTTTTTGAATCTGTCTCTGACTTTCGGAATTCTCTATTTTTATCCATTATTATGCGTAAGAAAATTTTGCACACTGACCCCCACTTTTCTTTTTGAAATATGATAACACATCTTAAATAGACTACTGACAAAATTTGATGAAATTCTTGATATGCCTTCATAGCATTTCAAATGTTGATTACCTTAATTGAAAGTGAATGAAAAATCTCGAGAATTTCGGTTTCCCGCCAAAAATTCAGGCGTTTAAATCTCAAAAAACGGCAACACTGACCTATCAATATTTTTTGCTATAAATGATGTATGATCCGTTTTTAATAAATAAAATTAATAATGCTAAATTCTTGATATAATAAACTTGAGGAGTGATCATCCTTAATTCATCAAGAATAGATTAAACAAGTGCGAATCACACCATTTGAGATATATGTATACCCCTTATGATGGAGCTGGTGGAACGTCGCTGTTTAGAAAAGGGAAATGAGATATTATGAAATCAAATTCATCCGTTTTTTCATAAAGTTTAGATTTTTATATTAAAGTCGATGATAATGAACAGATCTAGAAAGGATCAGTATTGATAATCATTGTTTGCTTTATCAAGATTCATTTCATGTGGGTAGATATAATCTAGAAATTTGTCAATAGTAAGGATATCGTCAATATACCCGTTATCATTTAAATTGAAATAACTTTATCACTGTTTTGTCAGATTATTTTTGTAGTTTTTAGCTCACCTGACAATGAGACTTTGCCATTACTTTCCGTCCTGCGCGCGTCGTCCACCCGTATTAAATAGGTCTTCTCCTCTCTGAAACCACTGGGCTAGTTTGAACCTTATTTGGTCCACTACCTAGTCCAAGTTTGCTGACAGCGGGAAACATAGTCTTAACATTGGACCTTATGGAAATGACATTCAAAGATCTCAGGAACTGCTTGTTTAATTATAACCAAACTTAGTCACAAAGGTTCATAGATAGTTTCTCCCGAAATAAAGCTTTCATGTAGGTCTGAACCTCATTCAGGATAGCCGCCAGCGGGGTACATATTTTTAAGATTGGAACCTATGATAAAGACATACAAACACCTTCTCAGAAACGTCTTGTCAAGTTACAACCAAACTTGGTCATAATGGTCCTTAGATGGTCCCTGCAAAAAGGTATCTGGCAGATCAATACCTCATTCAAGATGACGACCAGTGGGAACATACTTTATTTGAATTCCATAAAAAGAATTAAGTCTCTGAAACCATTGAATGTATTCAATCCAAGGTGGCATCAACACGGAACATTGTTCAAACTCTTGATCCTATTGGAAATGCCATTCATTTCTTCCTTCGTGCAGCCATTGTCCAGGTCAGCGATAAAGGCTGTAGAGTCTCTTGTTTTCTATTTGTCTTTTAAACGATATTGCTTTATCTTCACTCATAGAGATTACAATGGTTAAAAGCTTATATGTATCATTTAATCATCAGCAATTTCGATTAAAATGTTATTATTATTATTATTGTTATAACACAACTTTTGCTAATGAAGAAACAAATTTCTATTGCTGTAGGTAATGCACTGTCGATTCATAACGAAATGAGCTTCACCACCATTGACCAAGTTAATGACATATGGCCAAAGAATTGTGCTCTCGATAATAATGATGGGGCTTGGTGGCTAAAAAGTTGCAAAAATTCGGCTTTGAACAGGAATTTTAATTTACAGCTGCATTGGAAAGGCACCTTCAAGCAATCAACAATGATGATACGAAGACATAAAGTATAACCTAATAACTGTTTCAGAAGCTCAGATGGTATTGCTATGACGAAATCATCTAAATGAGTGAAAACTATTGACATGTACAGTGAATTCTGTCCTTCTCGAACAAACCCCTTTTGACTGCAAATTTTTGTTCTTGTAGGATAGATATTTTTTCAAAGCAATATGTAGATATGGACACAACGGGACCTTGCAGCATGTGTATCTATAAAAAGAAAAGTATATTTTGTCTTCTTGTTTTATACTTTTACTCAGTGAATTAAATAGATTACTTTTCTATTTCTGTTGATGAATAAATTGCGCAGGTTGACCTGGGGTCAATCGGCGCAAATTTCCACACTGAACATTGTGACGTTGAAAAATCTATATTGCGACGTCAAAATTTTACGGGACAATTCATCAACTGGAAACTCGTCTATTCAGACACCACGTTATTGTACTATTACCTATATTATGCTGCTATATACTATCTTGTGTGTTTTTATTTTTCGTTTACTGGTGACTTTTTCCTATGACATCATGACAAAGATACATTCTATTTTCTATATTGCGGATTTTTAAGTTTGGTCCGAAAAGGATAGAAATCAATCTTCAATAAATTTGGACCTTTTCTTTTCTTGCTTCGAACATAATAAAATATATTCTTATTTAATGACAGACATTGTTTTATTTTCCCTGAACATGATTTCATTGAAAAAAAACTCGAGAAGGATAAATGAAGAATCAAAAAGGATAAATGATATTTTATCATTAATTGCAGATGCCTTTCACCTTTTGAATGTTTGTAAGAAAATCAGTCGCATTTAATTTTGATTAAAAAAGCAGATAAGGATCATAACATTTGATTGTTTAATACGAAAGAAAGAAAACTATGCAATGAAATATGAGATTTTTAACATCCCGTCATACGTATTTCATACATTGAAATTTCCATATAAAATGTACGTTTACCTGTGACCATATTCCCAAAAATGAATCACATACGCACTATATTTCCCTATGATTGCCCTATGTGTCATCCTGCGGAGTGTACCTATAACCTGCATGCAATGCATTATTACAATGTATGTACATATAATTCATGGTTTTCATTAATATTACTCCATGGGTACTTAAATTCGTGGTTTTGAGCTCTGTTCATTACAAGTGTAGGGAAAAATGCATTTCGTTTGAAACTTAATTTTGTGATTTCAGCGAACCACGAAATCCAGGAAAATTAGAACCCCACGAACAATTGTACATTTTTGTACTTTCACAGTACATCATCACATGAAATATAGATATATCTAATATTGCGCCTTTTAATTGTAAATGCATATACTCGACTATATATGAGGGACTCGTTAAAGTTCAGAAAATAAAAGATGTTGGATCCGTCAATCTATGTTGTTCAGCTTCTCTACTCGCAGAAATGTTCTCATACTCCTACGAGACTTAACTTCTTCTGAGACTTGTAAAAACTCATAAAATAAAAGAAGCTATATCATTAAATGTCGCTTATACTCCATATCCTTTCGTGAAATATTCAATATACATTGATGATGTTCTTTCCATTTGTAGCGCACCTTTTGTCACATGAATCCCATCAATATATTCTCCGTAAATAGAGATGAAGGAAAACACAGAAACTGCAAACTTACATCTTGTTTGACAAAAAATATCGTCTAAGTACTATTTACTTTCTGCATACAACCATTTTGACAACTAACGTCTCATCAGTGAAGATAAAACCAAAACATTGGAAATCCAGAAATCGAAAGGTGTGAAAAGGCTGATGGAGAACTGATGCTTACAGTGTTTACATTTGAAAAAAAAGTTTTTGTTGAGAATTTTACACAAGATCAAAAAGATACTTCAAGGATTTTAACATCTAGTTTTAAAGTGCAAGTGTTGACGTGACAAGCATACATCCACTCTTACCAAGTTTTCAAAGTCCTATCAAACAGTTAGCTGATATGGAGGAGCAACAGTGAATGCTATCAAAACAGGACTAATTTCAACAGCATAACTAATTTCAACCCAATCCTTTAGGCAGAGTAAATTTTGTAACGAAAACATCACCATTATGAGCAGTACAGTAAAGTTCGAACTCCTTTAAACAAGGTATTGATATCAGAAAGAACTTAATACACAACCCATTAATGCAGCATACCACACTTCACATTAGTTTCCTCTGTTAAATGTCAATATAGTAAAAAACCAAAGTCCTTTAAGAAAAAGGTAATTGATGGTGAAGAACACTGCAATATCGAAGTATACTCAAAATCGCTTATAACGCACAGTGCATCACAATCGAGTCGCATACCAAATTTAAAATAAACCCTTTTATGCACAGCGAAGAATTTCACTGATATGATCAATACAGTTGAATTCAATGTCCCGTTGAATAGGAAGTAGGAAGTTGTTATTGGAGAGCACTTAAAATCGCTTACAATGCATAATTAATACAGAAAAATAGTATGCCAAATTCTAATACATCGGCAAACGAATAGTGAGGAACAACGGGGAAAGGGGGAAATTCTAAAATCATAAATCCAAATTTACGGCAAGTACAGCAATACGAATTGAGACAGTATGACAAAGAAAAAAAAACGCCATAAAACTAAAGCACTGGCAGTGTGAACCCCTATACTGAGATATTATCAGGTGCTCCGGAAGGGTAAGCATAATTTGCTCCACGCGTGGCACCCGTCACACTAAATGAATCCCTTAATAAAAAAGAATTCTGTGACGAACAAAACTCGGACAGACTTGCAGTAGAAGGACAAATATTTCAATATCACCCTCACTGGTCTAGAGGGGGGCATAACTTAATATTTGAACACTACTGTTATCTTTCAAGTTAAAGGCTTATTATATTTTTCATTCGACAAAAAGTCCAGTGTCTAATTAATTTCTCTGGTTGAATCGGTCACCTCCTTTTGAAACAGCATATTAATGTGAAAATATGATTTTAAAACTCCTGACTCAAAAATTTAATAAAATACTGAATACCTTTGATTTCAACTTGTCCTTGTTGTTTTATTTCTATTAACTCATAAGTTCGATTTGAGATGCTCGTTGTTGAAGGCTTAAAGATGAAGGACACGATAAAAGCGTTGTTCTATTGAAAACTTCTACCAATTGTATTTGTAGAGTCTTTGTCTCATGTGCATTTACTCCATATCCTTTCATTATTTATTTAATCACAAATAATCATTTAGCAAACAAATTTCCTGCATACCATTTATTTCAAAAATGATTTCAGTTAAGTATATGTTCCATATTCATTTACTGTCATTTTGATTTTAGTAATCTTTTAAAATGTCTGTATATGTATAACGGCAATATACTTATCACAATTGTAATAATAGTTCATAAACGATGATTTTAAGCTAACTTTATGATGTGATATTTCAAGGATAATATGACTCGTTATGAAAATGTTTGGCGAGCAACTATAGGAAATAAAATTCAAGATGTAAACGACAACGGCAGTCGAAGAACTATGTGTCAGGAGGTCATAATTTGGAATGAAATTACATATGAAGAAGTATGTTTGATAAAACACTAAGAATTGTTCATGTGGCTTCTACTAGAGTTTTGTTTTATTGGCATCATTAGCACGGTTCTGTAATGTTTTCGTCTTTAGTTTGTGTGCTTTCTTCTTGTTTACGTCAATCAATAGAAAAAAGAAAGGAAACGGGAAATGCATCAAAGAGACAACGACCCAAAGGGGAATAATAACATCTCAAAGCCACCATAAGATCTTCAATGAAGGGTGAGAAAACCCCACACCCAACGGCAGGTCGGAGTCGGCCCCTGAATAAAGAGTAATCAAGTTCAGCGAAATAAAAA
>MJUU01051413.1:8755-49322 GCA_002080025.1 Modiolus philippinarum | reverse complement strand
TTTTTTTTTTCATTGGATTTTGATGGGGATTGCACTCAAAGCTGGCAACAGGTAAAAAAAACTCCATTCATCTAACATACAACTCTAAGGCGGGGGACCTTGAGCACTGCTATATTTTTTAAACAATGTTCTAAGACAACTATGTATCGTACAGAACAATTAAATGGCATATATGCCCGACATATCCCCCAGATTTGACATATATTACGACTAAACAGTGAACGTTGGACAAATTTGAAATACAGAAAATTCCCATTTTTCATCAATTTGGGGCAAAATATTGAGTTTAAGTCAACAAATGGCTGTTGAAATACCAAATCATGATAATATACATACAGCATTGTCATATATAACACACATTATTCGTGTTCTGGTTATTTTTATGCGAACAAAGACATAAAATTGACCATTTTAGGGAAAATTTGTTGGAGTAGGGGTAAGATTTTCGGTATTCAGGGTCACATTTAACGTTCCTTGATTTTTTAAACACTGTTTCCAGACAACTAATATATGGCTTATAACAATTAATTGGCATATCTGCAGATAAATCCCCCAGACTTGCCATAAATAACGGGTTAACAGTGAACTTTGACCAAATCAGAAATGTTGAAAATTCCCATTTTTCCTCAATTTTTGGTACAATGTTGAGTTTAAGTCAACAAATGGCTGTCAAAATATCAAATCGTGATGCAATTCATGCAATATTGTCATATTGAACACACATTTTGCGTGTTTGAGTTAATTTTATGCGAACATAGACAAAAAATTGACAATTTTAGGGAAATTTTTTATGGATAGGGGTAATATTTTCGGTATTCAGAGTCAAATTAAACACTCCTTGTTTTTCTAAACAATGTTTTAAGACAACTTATGAATCGCTTAGATCTATTTGATGGTAAATCTGCAGATATATCCTCCGGATTTGACATATTTAACAATTTAACAGTGGACTTTGAATAAATCTGAAATGTTAAAAATTCCCATTTTTCATTAATTTTGGGATAAATATTGAGTTCAAGTCGACAAATGGCTGCTAGGATAGCAAATCATAAAGTAATTCATGCAACTTTGTCATATACAACACACATTTTGCGTGTTTTGGTTATTTTTATGCGAACATAAAGAAAAAATTGACAATTTTAGGGAAAATTTGTTGGGGTAGGGGTAAGATTTTCGGTATTCAGAGTCATATAAAACACTCCTTGCTTTTCTAGGCAATTTTTTAGACAACTTATATATCTCTAAGAACAATTAATTGGCATATCTGCAGATATATCCTCCAGATTTTGAATGAATAACCATTTAACAGTGAACTTTTGTTGTTAAATCGTTACTGCTGGTTTTTGTTGGCAAAAATATTGACCATCTTCTAAAGGCTTTACACCATAACTCAATTTAAACAATTTTTCATATTGGCAATATTTGGCATTGCACAATATCATGTTCTTCTTTTATAACTGATGACGTTGTTATACCAAATCTATATATTTAGAAGTATTTCAATTGAAGTTTCATATGTAAGAAGGCTTGATATCATAGTCAACGGAAATTATGTCCTTAGCTAGCTGTCAGTAANTGCGAGCATTTGTCCGGACAGTACCTGTGTGTATTGTCTTCATGTTTTATCTACTTCATTGTAAGGGTACTCGTCTTGATAAGTTGGATTTTTTCTGGTTTGATTTTTACTGTGAGTCTTTTTGTGTATTTGTTTTTTAGCCATTTTTAGCCATTCACCACACAAAGGGGGAGGATTTGGATCCAAGAAAACGAGTTTAACCCCACCGCAATTTTTGCGCCTGTCCCAAGTCAGGAATATGTTGGTGATTGACTTGTCCGTGTCTTCTTATAAAATTTTAGTTTCTTGACATTTATTGGATGTGGTTTGTTTCCATTGATTTATCCATTTTTTACCATTTTGGGGCCATTTAGGGCTTGCTATATGGTGTGAGCTTCCTCACTGTGTTGAAGACCGTACGGTGACCCCTAGATGTTTTGGGTCGTTTTAATCTGGATATGGAATGTTGTCCCCATTATCTTTCTTTTTCATATTTTGATAAATCTGAAATGTAGAAAATGCCAATTTTTCATAAATTTCGGGCAAGATATTGACTTTAAGTCAACAAATGGCAGTTAAAATACGAAATCGCAATATAATTCATGCAACCTTGTCATATACAACACACAATTTGCGTGTTCTGGTAATTTTTATGCGAACATAGACAAAAAATTGACAATTTTAGTGTAAATTTGTTGGGGTAGAGGTTAGTTTTATGGATGTAGGAAGTTTATAATACTTCAAAACTGCCATAATTTGTACCAGTTGTAAAGAAGACATTATGTACTTCCATTTTATTCCATCCTTTCATGAATTTGAACCACTCATAGATAAGATGAGACAAAAAAGGGGCAAAACTTTGTCGAAAACGAAAATATTCAAAGATTATTTTTAATTGTCTGTTTAAAAGTGATAGTTTGGTAATTCAAAACATATTTACATTATGTTAACATGCTTAATTTTTAAGAAAGGACATTAAAAGACTAAAAACAATTCCAAGAATTATGAAATGAAAAAACATACTGGTTTCTAAGGACCGTTGAACTTACACGATTTCGAGAAAAATCTTAAAATTTATGTCAACACTTCGAAGGGGTAGGGGTAAGATTTTTCAATTTTTATAACGTATTGAGTATAGAAATGGTACTTATGTGGAATATTTATAAAGCTTATACCATAGGCTATCATTCTATACTATTTTGTCATAATTGAGAGGCACCAATCAACAATTTGAAGCAATTGAACGAAAAACTTTGATCAAAAACGAAATTCTCCAAAATTTCGTTGGGTGGGTCTAAAAGGGGCCTGTTCCCATATTGCGTGCAGGTAATGCTCATGTTAACATGTTTAATTTTAAAGAGGGGATATAGAAGGAGTGAAAAATATGGGTGGGGATCATAAGTGGGGGAGGGGGTGCAGGGGGGGGGGTTATTCCAGCCCATGGACTACAAGAAACCGACGTCTTGTTGCTGGCTGACATCGTGGAAAATTTCAGGAAAATCTGCCAGACTCATTATGGGCTTGATCCTGCAAAACTACAAATCGCCCGGATTGTCCTACGACGCGTCCTCAAAACCAGTGGGCAAAGATTGCAGCTTCTTTCCGATCCAAATATGCTGATGATGTTAGAGCAGGCCACCAGGGGAGGGGTTGCCATTATCTCTCATCGCCATGCTCAAGCCAAGAACCCCTACATGGAAAGCTACGATCGCTCAGGGCCCACCAAATATCTCACCTACCACGATACCAATAATCTATACTGGTGGGCGATGTCGCAGCCTCTTCCCATGGGGGGCTTTAAATGGATGGAACCAGACGAGATCGACGATATTCTCAGCTATCCCGACGACCACGAATATGGCACCATGGTAGAATGCGACCTCGAATATCCTCAGGATCTTCACGACGCCCATAACGATTATCCTCTTGCGCCCTAGAACGTATAGATTAGCAAGGTGCGGAAGAAAAAGCCTCATCTAGGCAATCGTGAAAAATATACGCTCCACTATCGAAATCTTAATATGTATTTGGAGATGGGAAAAAACTTACGAAATGCCGTCGGATAATCAGTTTCAAGCAATCACCTTAGCTCAAATTAATATAAGAAAGATAACAGGAAACACCTTCAATGGCCGTAAACCACAATCACATGCCACAATCCACCAGGGAACTGCACGAGAAAAATAATAAAATGACAAAAGACAAACATGGACAACGATAGGAACTCGGGATAGCCGGACTTGGTACCGGCACTAGCAAGAGCTAGCGGTAGGGTTAAACCGGTTTATGGGTACCCAAACACCCCCCTTTCTCTATCCCGTTTCCCTATAGTATAATAAAACATACAAATAAAACCCAATACAGGTAGACTACCAACTCCAAGACCACAATCTTGAGAAGGAAAGAAAAAGACAAAACGTAATTTAGAAAGATGGGTCGAGGAGTGCTCGCCGCTAAACTGCCGGCTAGCTCAAGGAGCCTAGTCTGCTGGTAAAACACTGTCGTACTACGGAATAAAGAGCAATTTCAAAACTCCCCGAAGGGTTTGGTAAAGAATTATCATAGATTTCAGTAGACATCGGCAGTATCAGTGAGAGGCCTGTATACCTGTAATATCTTCAGGTCATTGGATCCCAAGGCCAATTTAACGGAATCATGAAGAATATCCTGTCAATATCCCCTATTACGTAAAGAATGTAAGTTACGTCCCAGTTTTTATGGATTTTTTATCAGTTTTTGACATTTTTAACAACATTTCCATAAAAACGATGGTGAGAAATGCCCTTAGTAATAAGCTGTTTGCGAGTCGCACCATATTTAGAGATCAAATCTTCATATCTTCTATAAAACTTCTTAAGGGTGTTAATCAATTTATGAAATCTGTAACCTTGTTGTAAAAGTTTGGATGTGATAGTAAGATTACGCTCATTAAAGTCGTCAAGAGTAGAACAGACGCGTGCGAATCGTACTAGTTGTGATATATACACCCCGTATGATGGAGCTACAGGAACGTCGCCATCAAGAAAAGGGAAATTAGTAATTGTGAAATCAAAATCATCCCTTTTATCATAAATTTTAGNTTTAATTTTGCCAGAGTCAATGATGATAGTAAGATCAAGAAATGGGCAGTATTAAGAATCATCGTTTGCTTTATTAAGTTTAAGTTCTTGCGGGTATATGAGGTCGACATAGTCTAAAAACTGGGGATTGTCAATAGTAAGGATATCGTCGATGTACCTGCTGTTATCGTTGAAAATTTAAAAAAAGTTGATCACTGTTTTGTACGGTTCCATTCTGTAGTTTTTTTTCATAAAGTCCCGTTTGTAACAGAACAGAAAAAGATCTACAATGAGAGGTGCACAGTTTGTACCCATGGGAATTCCAATGACCTGTCAAGCACTACGTTGATGTGAATACCACTCTTCATGCCAAGGCCAAGACCGATTCTGAGAAGGATTTTTTCAAGCTCTGGCAAGATAATGGAGAATATCCGGAAGCGCGTAGACGTCAGAATGGTCACCACCGAGAAGCAGGCCTTGAAGCCCGTCGGCAAGCCAAACTTCGATCGTCGAGTGGTATTCACCGATAATCTAGCAGCCGTCCACATGAAGAAGACCAAGCTGAAATTTGATAAGCCGGTCTACCTGGGAGCATGAATCTTGGATATTTCGAAGCTCCTCGTGTACGATTTCCACTATGGATTCATGAGGAAGATGAACGGGAGCAATGCCCGGCTTCTTCTCACCGACACCGACAGCTTTGCCTATGAGATCCACACCGACGACTTCTACCAGGATATCGCTCCTCACGTCAAGGCCAAATTTGATACGTCCAAATACCCCGTCGAGCATCCCTCTGGCATCCCCAACGGGAAGAATAAGAAAGTCCTTGGAGTATTCAAGGACGAGTGCGGCGGCAAGATCATGACAGATTTCGTGGGGCTCAGTGCGAAACTATACACCTTCAAGATTGATGTGTCCACTTCACTTGTATTTGTTTTGTTTGTCTCATCTTCGATAAAAATAGATTCTTCGACGTACTTTTTTCACTTGACATATTTGAATTCCCTACAAATTCACTGTCTGTATCTTCTTTTCTCTTGTGTACAAATTTTTTTCACGGCTTATATTCTAGCAACAATTAGATTTTTAACTGCATAAATCACGACGATACATCAATAACGTCCTTTTCCTTCGCAGTCTAAGCCTTAAATGTCCACTTTATGAAAGGATTTTATGCATTATATATAAATCAGTATCCGTTTCCAGCAACTTGCTCAGGAGTAAGTTTTCTTGCTCATGAGTTTATCATGAGTATGTTTTCGTGCTAATGAGTCGCTCAAGAGTACATTTTCTTTCTCATGAGTTACATATTCTTCATAGTTTTCATATTTTGAGTGGTATAATTGTTTCGTGCTCATAAGTTGCTCACGATTATGCTTTTGTGCTCATGTGGTGCTCAGGAAAATGTTTTTCTGTTCTCTGCAATGTTTCTGTTGTTTTATCTAGTCCTCTGTCTTACTCTTTGTAAATACACTTGGAATATTTATCAGTAAGTAATAATTCAGCTATGTCAATCGGTACTTTGATTGTACGTGTCATTCAAAATATGCCAGTCTGTCACTAACATCTTCTGTTTCGGTATTCGTTTGCTGATGTACCATCATCGCGTCAAACAACGGCAGTAGAATACCGAAGGAACAAAGGAGGGAAATCTACAAAAATCGAAGTCCAAAGACATGGCCAAAACGAGAACACAGAACACAATGGCGCCAGACACAAAACAATGACGTTAGACAGACACAAAGCACAGAAATAGAAATCACAACATTCAAAACAAAGGCACTCACAGTGTGAACTCCAGTCATCAGGTGCTCCGGAAGGGTAAGCATGTCCTGCTCTGTTAACAGTACCCGTCACACTGTGAATGAGTCGATCCAGGAAAATGTCAAAGTCGGTAGTCAAATCCGGGTGAACCTAGCTGAAAATGTCCACTTTCATTTGAGATACTGACACGTCATATCTTTCAATGAGGTTATGGTGACGGCCATAGAATTTCTTGAGGGGTGAAATTAACATAGGTTGAACAAATCCCTGACTAAGCAGCTTTTGGGACAGTGTTTTTGCTCTGTTCAAAAAATCACTGTACAAACTACACGCTCGAAAGTAACGAATCAACTTTGAAATGTACACTCCATAGGCTGGAGAGGTAGGTATATTGCTGCTAAGAAAGGGAAAGTTCACAATTGGGAAATTAAAATCATCACGCTTGTCATATAGCTTAGATTTCAAACGTCCGTCTTCGTCAATATACAATAAAAGATCTAGGTACGAAACTGAAGTAGGTGTTTCAGTTGTTTCTTTAATCTCAAGCTCATTGGGATAGATTTGATGTAAATACTCCTTAAATTTAGGATTATTAAGAGAAAGTACATCGTCTATGTAGCGGAAGCTGAAATTAAAGGACTCGGCTAAATGTTTTTGTTTTCTTTGAATAAGGCCTTGTAAAAACTTTGCCTCGTACGAGTAAAGGAAAAGGTCAGCTAAAAGCGGCGCACAGTTGGTTCCCATGGGAATCCTTATTGTCTGTTGGAAAATACGACCTCCAAATTCGACAAAAATATTGTCGATCAAAAATTCTAAAATTTTGATTACGTCGGTCTCAGTGTACTTCTTGTTTGAATCAGTGTGGTCTTTAAGAAAATATGTCTCGTCTTTCCCTATAACTAAATAGGTGTATCTGCGTTCTCCATTTTTAGTGCAGAAACATTGATGTATTAAATCTGCAATTACTGTTTTCAGTTTATTGTGTGGAAGGGTTGTATAAAGAGTAGAAAAGTCAAAAGTTTGAATGCTATGGCAATGGGTGTTACTGGTTGAGGATAGCTGTTCAAGGAGATCTTTGGAATTTTTAAGAATCCACATTTGATTCACACCGCTTGTGGAGTAAGCTTTATTACAGTAATTTTTTCAGGCCATCTCTGACTGCGGTCAACAAAGTAAGTAGGAGCTGAGAAATTATTACAAGATTTTATTCTATAAAGTTTGATGCTTAAGATTAATAGCACTAAGTTTTTGTTTCTGATCATGATAAAATGCAACAAGGCTCATCACTTCTTTAAATTCTCTAATACCCACAACATCGTCGTCTGCAACTCTGCTAATTAGGCTTTGGAACTGTTGTCTTGCTCATTGAGTAAGCATCGCCTTCTTGTACTGCTTTTTCTTTTTTGTGTTTATCCTCTTGTTTGCCATTTGAAGTGAAGACCTGAACAATGTAGGTCTACCTGCAATACTTGAGCATGGTATAACAGTTGGTAGTAACCCTACTCCGCTTGATCCCACGGCTCCACCAGCAGATTGATGAAATTACACACATGCAAGCTGATTCCAGCAGTTTAAAAAATATTTGTATTTCGTAAAAGAACGTGAATGTCTTTCTATATAAATAACAAAATACCGAAATTACTGTTAATTTATTTTCTGCATATGCGCATTGCAACAACTTATGTCTCTTCAGAGCAGATAAAATCAAAACATTTGAAAATCCATATACCGAAATATGTGTAAAAGCTGATAGAGAAAAATAACCAATAAGGTCTAAATAGTAAAGCCAAAATCAGCTAAGGACAGAGCTATGCGAGAGAGAGATACTCCTTAGTTTTGAACATAATTTTGTTAGAAATTAGATAGAGCATGTTTCCAAATAAAATCGGTTTTCGGGCCAGCACCAAAGTACCAGCTACTGGGTTGGAGAATACCCTCATTTGAAATATTATTTTACAAATTAAGACATTTCTATTTAAATCCTTTATTTATAATTTTTTATTGAAATGGATACAAAGGGAATGATATAAGGATGAGAGCGTAGAAAACATCAATTTCGAAAGCGACATAGTCGATCTAATACCAGTTCATTTCATACGAATGGAAACATTTTGTTCATCAGTTATCTTGACGGGTGACAAATATACGGAAAACTAATTTTTTCATATGTTGAAATAAAACATTAAAATTGATGCAGTACTGAGGGGAAAATATAATATATGTGTCCTCCACGATAAGAAAGAAGAGATACACCATACACGACAACAAAGGAGGTCATTTCTATTTTTAACATTATAATATCATTAGCTAGGCTATGGAATAGCCTAGCTATATAGATAGTTCTTGGGGGGAAGTGAGGAGTACGCTTGCGCAGTGATGAGAACGCATGCACAGAAGACTATTGACCAATAGGAATTTCAGATTCTCGAAAATCAAAATGGCGTCCAGTTTCGTCCTGATAAAACGGAGCGGGGTTTAATTTTTCTGTTTCCTTGTGGAAGTTGAAAAGTATCATGAACATTTACTATAGGTGGTACTGGGAACAGGTAGAGGATGATGGGATTGGTATTGCAATATCGCTTAGCCAGATTTATAAATATAGATACGATAAAAAGAATAAGAACAGTAATGTATAAATTTAAAACATAAAGATGAGGTATTGTGCAATAATCAATAATATACAAATAATATAAAAGACTTTTAAATTGTGTTAAGCAAAGCGTGATTGCAGTTTGTGGAGATACTTAGGCAATGGAAAGAGACAGAATTGCGTTTTTTGCGGAAGAATAAAGAGCTACCGTGTTTATTTGTGTGTGCTGTAAAAGGTTTATTATTGTATCAATCACATTAAATTAAGCAAGTACTAACTAGATGCATATTTATTTGTTGTCAACATGTTGTGGTCATAGCATGCTGCGCTAGAAAACCCCTCAGTTACATTGGTTGTAAGGATTGTCTGAAACCTGAAACCATAGTTGAAGTATTAAATGCTCAGAATTGCCAGATAGCATTTACACAAATGCACTGATTCGATACATGTATACATTTTAGTTAATAAAGTTTGTCTCTGTTAGGGAATAATACAAAAACAAAAAACAAAAACAAAAGCACGAAACTACTTTCAGTTGCTCAGTTGGAAAAAATTAGAGGTTTGATCGAATCAGTGACTGTTTTATCACATGTGCAGACCAATAGAAGAAATTACAAAGAAGTACCGAGAAAGGCTTACTTCAGGTATTGATTTAAGTATACAAATATATAATGAGCCACCATACCCTTGTCAATCAAACGCGCAATTTTCTATCCAAGACTATTCCATAGCCTAGCGTATCGTTTTTATTTCATAAAAACCATTATCCGATTTATATCATCCACCTATGTTTATAAAGTCCCCTCGTGTTTTCTAGTTACAAAAGTTTTATTTTCTGTTTTATCAATGGTCATTCTTATTTTAAACTGATGACGGCTTGCCACGTGTAAAGGGATGGCATGGTCAATGCCCCATCCCGCCCCTTACTTCTTATAGATAACATATCTTAACAACAGCTCTGTTATAGGGTACCTAGCTTTAAAATAGGAGAAATGAAAAAAATCGTGACCACAGCAAATTTATATGACGACAAAAATATATAATTAAACAGTTTTCTATCATTTATAACAAAAATTAGTTGTGTGTGATTCCGTTTACCGAAACTCGAAAACTTATTATGTTTTTGGACCTAGGGTTCCTTACTATTTATATCTGGTGTAGCATTCATGAATATTTACTTCATTTTATTCTTTTTATTTAAAGCTCATGTATTCACTTCTTTTTATAGCATTAAGGCATTTATGGTTATCTGTCATTCATATGGTGTAAACTTTGGTATTATTTTGGTTATTTTTGCATTGTTTATTTACAGTCCTTTAGTGTTGTTAAATTCTCTGTTTGTTTGTGTTACACATAATGTCTTTATCGTCGTTTTATATATTTTCCTTTAAGTTTGTTTCAATGGTACTTATTCCGTTTGTCAATGTTTTAGATATTTAATATCTGATCTATTTTTGCACAGTTTATCAAGTTGTTTTACTACTTGCAATAAAATGATTGGAAGAAACACAGCGAGAAAATTTAACATTATTTTATTTACGATAAAATCTGACTACAGCTTCTTTATCGTCATAACAACTTTCTTGATGGTATCTGTCAAATACATTTTCCACTAAAAGGACCGTTCACGAATGAATAGCTAAAGCAGCTTCTAAACCACCATCCTCCACCGAAGTTGAGGCGCAATTTGACCAGACGTCATTGTCATGGTCATATGTTATAAACCATATGTCAATATATCTCCTTCAATAATACACATTATTTAGCTTCATACATTTTTATGAATATGAAAACGGCAGTACAATACCGAAGGAACAAAGCACAAGATTACACAAATCAAAGTCCAGAGACAAGGCAAAAGCAAGAACACCAAAAGACGGAAGACCAAAGACATCACATGCCCAAAAAACACACGAACATTACATATACAACACAAAAAACTAAACCACTAACAGTGTGAACTCTCAATAAACAAGAGTGACATCAGGTGCTCCGGAAGGGTACAGCACCCGTCACACTGTCAGTGGGCCAATCCAGGGTAAAGTCAAAACCGGTAATGTCAAATCCGGGAATACGCGAATCTAGCTGAAAATGTCAGGTTTTATTTGTGACACTGACATTTCATATCTATCTATGATGTCGTGGTGACGGCCATAGAATTTCTGAAGGGACGAAAGTAACAAAGGCTGAACATATCCCTGGCTCAGCAGTTTTTGTGACAATGATTTTGCTCTTTCCACAAAGTCACTGTATGTACTGCACGCTCTACAGTAATGAATTAATTGTGAAATATATACTCCATATGCTGGGGATGCCGGTATATTGCTGCAGAGAAAGGGAAAGTTCACAATTGGAAAGTCAAAATCATCACGTTTGTCATATAATCTAGATTTCAGACGTCCATATTCGTCAATGTATAATAAAAAGGTCAAGGTATGAAGCAGAATTTGATGTATCGGTTGTCTCTTTAATTTCAAGTTCATTGGGGTAGATACGATGTAAATATTCTATAAATCTTGGGTTATTAAGAGAAAGTGCATCGTCTATATATCTGAAGCTGAAGTGGTAAGGAGTTTGGATAATGGCTAAGTGGTGCATCTGGCAGATCTGCAATGAATCTCTGTTTATTGTGAAGCTTAGGCACCCAGTAAATATAAGGGAGATAACTGTTATTCTCATCAACTTTGATACCGAATGATGCTAACACAGAAGTGTGATTTGTGATTATATCGTCCCTTGATAATGTAGTTGGGGAATAAGTAGGATTGCCAGATGAAGTGTCAATACCCATCTCCTTAACAAGACAGTCTAAATAGTGTTTCTTGCATACAGACACAATATTGTTAGAAGCTTTGTCTGCAGGTACTATGACGTATTTTTCATGGAGGTTTGTCAATGTTTTAGCAACAAGAGGATCATCAAATATGCTGGGCGTTCTAGTTTTCATAGATGTTTTCAAGCGCCGGATACGATTCATGATTAATGACTTAATCGACCTGATCCAGTCTGACAATGTCTCCACATCTTCTTTTTCTTTCTTCGCCCACATTCTGGCATAGTCTTCAACTGCATCCATCATAATTTTGAAGTTATACTTCCAGTTGATGTGCTGGGGTTCACGGAATTTTGGACCTTTTGAAAAAATATCTCGTAATGTTTGGTTTCCAACGATATATAGGTCACCCGTTATCACGTGTCCAGCAGGACTATAGTTGAATGGGGAAGAGGAGCAGGTGCAATCAGGCGGTTTGGCTTTAAAGTTATCAATCTGGAAATCACGCAATACACGTTTGTGATTGAAAATAGTGGTTGCGATAGATTTAGTGTAGGAATAAGAGATAAGTGGAACAGATTGGTCTTTGAAGTAAAGAGGAATGTTAGATTTCACTGTTTTGTTGTGCAGAATGTTGGAGAGATTAATGGCATCTAGGCCTTTGTTAGCAAAGTGAATTTTAAGACATGATCGGTTTTCAGGTTTATTTGCAGAAGTTGTAACAGGTTTGAACAGTCTGTGATTGGCGATGTCCATAACGATAGCTGTTAATTTATATTCCAGAGAATGCCAGTCAGTCACACTTGAATCTAAACATACTTTGTAAAACGAATGAAGTTTCGAAAGTGGCAAGGAATTCAATTTTGTACGAATGTGATGAATACCTAGTGGCATTTTCATAAATGGAAGGAGACCATTAAGTGAAATGTCATGTAGATGTGGGGCGGTATAATGCCTATGTCCATGACTACGTGGTCTTTGCTGGCTTCCTTTAAGGATATTCATCACATTCACAGAACTGCATCCTGGCCTTGAAAGATTACCTACGCTTTTAATATTATCATTGCAACCATAGGGTATTGCTGTTCCCAGCTCTTTGATCCAGTACTCCTCTCTTTGTAGACGGTAAGGTGTACTTACGGTAGCGTCGTTTGACTTGTGATATATTTTTTCAATAATCCTGATCTTCATATTTACGATTGAATGATCTGTGCGTAAACATGTCGGGATTTGTTATCTTTCACTTCGTATCTGTGTCCGCACATACGTTTGTTCAACCTATCTTTTGTTTCCCCTACATAAATCAGTCCACAAAGATAGCACTCCGAGCCGTAAATTAAATTTCTCGAGGAGCAATTAAGATCATCATAACTTCTGGTGTAATAAGTTTTGTTGGTTAAATTACTGGTAAAATTTGTGTCTGTGATTAGAAAGTTACATGTTTTGCAGTTTTTCATTCGGCATGGCGCAATTATGCCTTGTGTTTGGTGTTCGGGAAAATTCAAAATATCATGTTATTTGACTGAATAAGGTTTAATCTTTGGAGCAGAATGTAATGAGCTACTTGTAGAAAGGGTATGATCTGAAAGTGACTCCTGAAAATCTGTCAAAGTTGAAACTAAACTACTCTGGACACCTAAATTTCCCAATGAACCCGTGTCCATAGCTTCATCGGTAAGGGACTTTTTTTAACCCGGGAGAAGTCCTAGCCGTCTAATTATTAATCACAACAAAAAACAGAAGCTTATTAAGTGTCTGAAAATGGGCGTTGCTTATTTCATATTATTGTGATCTGTTCTGGACACTACTTTTACACCTGTGTTGCTTTTTTTGCACTGATATATGCCTCTTTAATAAAATATGATTTATTTCATCTCGAAGGTGTTAATTGTTATACAGATATACAGTGAAAGAAAAAGAGAAGTTTATATCAGATCGTATTTAAGCTTGGATTTATTGTTAGGTACCAGGAGGGGGAACCAAATTGATTTTGGAGAAAGTAGGTTAAATGTCAAGGTCATGGTGACTCAAAATGGACTGAAAATTTCCAAAAAAGGTGGGTTCCGGATAATAATTCAAAAAGTTAACATCCAATTAAAATGAAACCTGGATATATGCTGGGTATTAAGAGTTGAGAAACCCAATAGATTCCCGAAAAATTTGGTTGCCGGATGTTAACTGAAAAAATTTTCATGTGAAATGACACCTAGACATATTGTCCGGTACTTAAAGGAGAGGGAGCCTAATGATTTAAGAGAAAGTAGGTCAAAGGTCAAAGTCACAGTGACAAAAATACATTGTAGATTGGAAAATTCCAGAAAATTTGGTTTCCGGATTATAATTCAAAAAGTTTAGATCCAATTGAAATTATACTTGATATAGTGCTGGGTATTGAGAGTGGAGAAACCATTTTGATTTTTGAAAAAGTAAGTCAAAGGTCATGGTTACAGTGATTGAAAAGGGTTTGAAAATTTCAGAAAACTTTAGTTTGCGAACAATAACGCAAAAAATTTACATCCAAATGACATGAAACTTAAGTATGTTGTTGGATACCAAGAGGGGAAAATTCTATTAATTTTGGATAAACTGGCTCAAAGTAAGGTCGCAGTAACCGAAAATTCATTATTTCAGAAAATTTGATTTCTGGATGATAACATAAAACATGTACATTCAATTCAATCGAAACTTTGATGTATTGTTGAATACAAGTTAGAGAAGAATTGAATAGATTTCGGACAAAGTATGTAAAAGTCAAGATGATAGTGACTGAAATAGATTGACATTTCAAATGTATATGATTTCTCGATGATAGCTCATAATTGTTTACATCTGATTCAATATTAGAATTTTCATTGAAAATAGATATTTAAAACCTTTATTGATTGAAAAAAAAAATAAGTTCAATGTAGAGATCGCATTGATTTTGTCAAGATGTCAAGATATTTGATAGTAACATGAAATTTGATCTTTTTTAATTCTAAGAATTTTGGATATGAAAGGTTGGAAAGATAATAGATAACAAACATAGAAATATATGGGTCCTGTACAATTACTTTGACAAGTCCGCATTGACATGGTCACATAAAATATGAAATTGCAACTCGGTTTGTGCACTCTGATGGCATAATTTTTTTCAATATCTTTTCATATATTAGGAAAATAATTTTTTTTACCATGTGTCTGTAGAGAGTTCTCATGTCTCATGTTCATTTACTCCATATCGCTTCATTGCTTATAAACTTGGTTACATTTTTTTCGAATGTCTAACTGTCTGTTTACCTAAGAATAAGTTAATGCAAATAACACTGTCATTTTTGTAACAATTGTTAATCTGCCACAACTAAGTAAGTTACTGTCGATGTAAGAACTCTATTATTCCAGTTGGTTGACCTCACGACCTCACGACCCTTGAAATAGTTTTTTTTTTATTCCAAGTGAAACGTAAATATAGAAAAAATTTTAATTTGCGGAAACGCAAGAATTCACATTTGAAAAATTTTCCGAGGCGTAATACTCAATTTAATGTAATCGATGTCTGAAGCGGAGCGTAGCTCGAGCCCATTATTCAATTTTACTGACCGTGTATATATCATATTAGGTCACTTGTGTAATTTTTATATCCTACCGAGAGTCCAAAACAAAATGTTTCAAAACGTACAGTGACGCCGCGTAATGGCGGTCACTGACGGTATATTAATCAGTCACCCGATACGGAATATACACGGTCGGCACGTGACGTCGTTTGACCAATCAATATCTCAGGAATAAACTAGACGCAGGATATTATATGTTATTTGGGAATCTTCAAAGGGGATACGGGTTCATATTTCCTGTCTGTGTTCTATATCCCCTGAGCCGTCAGGCTCATGGGATATAGGATACAGACAGGGAATATGAACCCGTATCCCTTTGAAGCCCGAATTACCTTAAAATTCTGCTAGAAGTGCTATATTTTTTCTATTAGAAGCGTTTAAAAATTGTGATTTTGATACCACGGAGATACGGTCTCATATCCCCTGTCAAGGTACCAATCAGATTGCAGGATTTACCTGGATATTTCACTTCAGCAGAATATAAAAATGATAACCCCTCTTCAAAATAGGGTGAAAATACCGAATTTCTGGCTTTTAATTCCTTTTAGATATACAGATTTGGTATTTAGCTGTACTTTTTGTACCTAACTTATCAATTGTGACAAAAGCATAAAAAATAACACCATTAACGTCCAACATTTTTCTTATATGCCATTTTTTTTTCCGGGATTTTTGATAGTTTCAATATTATGACTTTCCAATGTAAGAATCGCAAAAATCTGAATATGAATCTTTTATCTTTTTTAACTGCCTATGCAATAACGTTTTATGATGTTTAAGCAGGAAACTGTCTCATTCTTCTGTCCTTCAAGGTTTGAAAATGTTGAAATAATCACCCTCCGCCTGAAAATGTTAGCAAATGCTTTAATATGATGTAATATTTTATATACATTATACCTTTTAAGTACAATTAAACTCTTTATTAATAATAAAATACCAATTCAGAAGTTATTATGAATTCAGATTCTGCATATGCGCATTTCGACAACTGATGTCTCTTCAGTCCAGATCAAATTAAACCCTGGATGCTTTGTTTTGGGTCGTTATAACCTAGATATGGGATGCTGTCTCCTTGACATTCACCCATTTCCTTTCTTTTTCATATTTGGAAATCCATAAATCGAATATGTAAAAGCTGAGAGAGAACAAAATACCAATAGGACCTAAATAGGAAAGCCAAAATTAGCTAAATTTGGTAAGCTATAATTGATCGTTCTTTCCGAAAATGTGTGCAAAATGGGATTTTTCAGTTTTCAAGAATTTCACTGATTTGTTGTTGAGACATAAATTTCTTAAAACATTTTTATTTAACCCTAAAATATATATATTATATCGTTTAAGCACGCCTGGCCTTGAATAAGAATACGCTTTTAAATGTTTCAGACAAACTGTGGACTAAAGAAATGCAATATTTTAAAAATGTTTACCCCTTCCTGTAGGTCATACACTTTATGTGCATCCCCCACTTAGGATCCAGATTTTTTCAGTTCTTTTATAACTCCCAAGTCCTTCTTTGTCCCCTTTTCAAAATAGAAAAATATCACCTGCACACATAGACAATATAGGACCACTCTTATTGTACATCACGCAAAATTCTTCTATTTTCGTTTAAACACAAATTTCATCCTTTAAGCTCTATAATTTTTTGTAGAGAAGTTAGATATACTGAAATTTGGTACCAAGTTAAAGCTTATCTAATATCATTTACACTGACTATTTGGCCATTTTACGAAATATTTATGATCTGAGGATTTAAAAAATGTACCTCTGCCATGCAAAAGGTTGCGAAAATGACTATTGTTTAACAGACAATTCCATTAAAATAAAAAATACATGTATTGTCATTTAGTTTTTAATGCCTAATTTATCAGTTGTGGTTCGATAGAAGAAAATAATACCCTCAAAGTCACTAAAATTTTGATTTTCGGTATAATTTTTTTTTTTTTTTTTTTTTTTTTTTTTTTTTTTTTTTTTTTTTTGAAAATGGAAATTTTTGGAATTTGAAATACCTTCACAATTTTCACTTTCTGTTGTTTGGATCGTTCAGATTAGAATATCTAATAAATGCCAATGTAATGGTATATGGTATGTTAGCAACAAATTGAGTGAAAAAAAAATGTTAGTTTCAGATTTTTTGTGGGTTCACAAATGCCAAAATTAGCACCCCTCCTCCTAAAAATTAAGGGAAATTTTTAAATATTCATGCTCTAAATGATAAAAAGATTGTGTTTAATGCAAATTGTTGTTTGTATTTAATCAAGGCTGACAACCCAAAACCATTTAAGTAGATTAAAACATTTTAAGAAGTCTCTCTTTGATCCTTCTGCTCGAAATTTTATGCAAATGAAAATTTTCCCTATTTCAGAATTTTTGCTGTTTTGACTTAAAAGGTAAATACTTAATGAATTTGATGTGTAACTTGAAAAGGTTGATTATATATCGTTAAATTATATCTAAGCTATTTGATAGTATTCTTTTGACATTTAAGACTCAATTGCAATCATAATACCCCTTCCCGCAAATATTAAACACAATATATTTCTTTTTATTCAGCCTGAAAAGCTAAAATATTGTATAAAGATCGAATGACATATCATTTTAAAACACCAAAATACACAGAGACGCCCATGTATCACATATAAGATCATGTGCGTGGTAAATTTGAAGTTAATCAACAATTCAACTTTTAATTTGGTAAAATTCTGAAATGCTTGGATTTCCCTCTTTTTCATGAAAACTCCCCGAAATATTCAGTTTTACTTATATTTTGGCGTAAAAATTACAAATTACGATAAATCAAAAGAAGGTAAAATATCAGTATGTTTGAACATATATATGTAAATACTGGTATATGCATATTTTCGTGATTTTTAAGTTTAATATTTTTGGGGTAGAGGTAAGATTTTCGATGTTTAGAATCACATTGAACATTCCTTGTGTTTCTTAACAGTGTTTTAGATAACCTATGTGTCGGTTGGAACAATATCTGCAGAGAAATCCTCCAGATTTGCAACATATAACGATTTCAAAGTTAATTTCGGACAGATCTGGAATGCTGAAAATTCCCATTTTTTCATCAAATTTGGACAAAATATTGAGTTTAAGGTAACAGATGTGATTTAAAATACAAAATCACGGTAGTATTAATTAAGCATTGTAATATACAACGCGGATTTTGTTATTTGTATCCCAACAAATTTAAAAAATGAAAATTGTAAGGAAAAGTTGTTAGGAAGAGGGCAAGATTTTGGCCATTTAGAGTCACATTATACATGCACTCCTTGATGAATTCTAAAAAGTAACGATATTTTCAAGTAAGCATTGTAGAACATTGGGTATCGAAATTGACAAATGTAGAAATCAAATCTACTGCAATTTAGTTAATGTTTTATTTTATAGGACTTCCAAATTACAAATGTTTTGTACCTTCAATTTTCAATATTATCATTATTGATTCTTGGTAAAGCTTGGTTCAAAGAATGAAAAAAAAATATTGAACAGTTTTGTCAGGTCTCGGAATATAAGGGGCAAAAACACAAAATATGTGAAGAACCAAGAAAAAATATGTTTGACGCAAAGTTAAGTACTTCGTAGAGGAATAAAAAAACGGTAGGTTAAAATGATTTTATGGCATAGTTGAGGACTTCCTAACAATGTTCGATTTACTAAACTTCATCTTCATTTTTAATTCAGGTGTTTGTACCTTTAAGTCAAGCTGTGTTTTAGCTGCATTTCTTTTACCATGATAGGGTTTGAAACAACGACATTAGAATACCAAAGGAACAATGATAGCGATGACCACAAAAATCCAAAGACATGGCAACAGAGAAAAACAAAAATTAAACAAGGAAGCGAGACATCTATAATGCAGGGAAATGAAAATCCAATATTAAGAACTAAGCTACTCAAAGTTTTAGCTCTCATGCAGACTCCCAGTGTGAATTTCCATGAAGACTCTCAATGTGAACTTAGACTCCAGTGTGAACTTCTATAAAGACTCCCAGTGTAAATTTCCATGAAGACTCTCCTTGTGAACTCCCATGAGGAATCCCAGTGTGAATTTTCATGAAATGTTCTGGTGTGAACTCTCATGAAGACTCCCAGTATGAACTCCCATGAAGACTCCCAGTGTGAACTTCCATAAAGACTCCCCTGGTTAACTTCCATGAAGACTCCCAATTTGAACTCCCATAAAGACACCCAGTGTCAACTCCCATGAAGACTCCCAATATAAGCTCCTATGAAGACTCCCTGTGTGAACTTCAATGAAGATTCCCAATATGAACTCCCATTATGACTTCCATTGTGAACTTCCAAGAAAACTTCCAGTGTGAACTCTCATGAAGACTCCAAGTATGAACTCTCATTAAGACTCCCAGTGTGAACTTCCATGAAGACTCCAAGTGTGAACTCCCATGAAGGGTTCCAGTGTGATCTTCCAATCAAATCATTCTTGTCTTGATACTTAACATTCCAAGATGTTATTGGTTTGTCATTTGTAAACTGGTTACCTGTACCTTATCCATTGTACTTAATTACACTTGGTCAAGAATGATATGTTTATACATACCTGTTGCTTGTTTTTCTTGTTAGAGTCCAGTCCTGTTTGTTATATCCAAGTCCTATCACACAAAGACTTATTACAATTTCTTATGCCTGCTTAAAAACAGAATTTTTAAGCATGCATAAGAAAGACATGCAAACCAGGGTTATTGCTATTAAGGTTAAGGAATCGATTGAAATCAAATTTAATTATTTTTGCTTACTGATGTCTTGTCATATACTGAAATATGATCTGAAAGTTGAACTTTTTGTCAGTATACTAATATATCATACGAATGGAATATATTTCATTGCACTGCTGGTCAATAAAATAAAAAACTTCTCTGAATGATCATATTATTATAGGGAAATGGACATATACATTTTGGATGCAGTATTCATTTGAAATGCGTAAGTTATGATAGGCTCTTTTCGTTAAATACTTTTAAGATTTAACTTGACTAGCCTAAAATAACTCTTTTTTCTCACAGGAAAGGATCTTGGTGGAAGCTGTATACTGAGGGTACATAACTTATTTTCAGTTGGTAATGGGTCTGGAGCTGGCATGTCAGTTAACTGCTAGTAGTCTCTTGTGATTTCATGTTTATGTCCGTATATTAAGTTTTTTCAGTTTCATTTTTCGCAACTGACTCAGTCCTGTTGCCAACTGAATTTTACTGTTGTTGCGATTGTTTTTTTTTTATTTATCACATTGGCTATAGGGGGGGGGCAATTAATACTAGTTTCACCCCGCCGCAGCAGGTTTGCGTCTGTCCTTAGTCGGGAAATTTATAAAGCCTTTGTGAGTCTTGTCTGTTTTCTAGTTAGTTTACTTTATATCTATAGGAGTCTAGAATGATGTTTATTTCGCTGAACTTGATTACTCTTTATTTAGGGACCGACTTCGACCTTCCGTTGGGTGTGGGTTTTTCTCCTCGTTCATTGAAGATCTTATGGTGGCTTTGAGTTGTTATAACTCTGCTTTTGGTCGTTGACTCCTTGACACATTCCCCGCTTCCCTTCTTTTTCTATTTATCATAATTTTATGGAAAATTTAAAACTTTTAGCTGTATAATTTTTTTTCTGCTAAGTACACAAAGTAGATCATGTGTTTCAGCTACTCTATATTTGAATTTTTGTCACAAATTGGGGGAGACAAATGTATTATCTCCTTTTTCACCTTGATTAGTACATTAACAACATATTAATCGGTTAGATGGTAGGATTGTTATATGTCTTTGTTCCTGTCCTGTGAGACCAGTCAACATTTAACAATTCATGATTTTAACACTAAAACATCAAAAGAGAAATTACCTATCACAAACCTGCCACAAAGAAAAAAAATTAAAAAAAGACTCAATACCTGATATAGAAAAAAACAAAACAACAAATCAAAAACCAAAAACTAGAAATAAAAAACCATCAACAAAACAAAACAAAAAATGTCTTTGAAGTGGACTGGAATGGATTAAATGTGATTAACAGGAAATATCCATAATGGCCGAAACACAAAGTCAAAAAAAGAAAATAAGGCAAAATGAAAAAAAAATAGAAACTCGTTACAGCCGGTCTTGAAGAATGGATACAGCTGTCTTTGGAGGAAGGTCTTAGTCTGGACACCATCAAAAAGATTTTATAAGGGGACTTAAAATGTTTGAAATAAATCATGCTAAAGCACAAATTAGAAGACCTTAAACTGTCATGTACACATGGATATTTTTCTTGTTACCTTTTTATGCACAAAATTACTATGACAACCTCAATTACTTCTCCATACTGTGCATCGAAAGCAACAACAGAAAAGGAGACAAAGACTCTCATTGCCGGTCATACAAAAACGACCTGCTAGGTGTATATTACAAAACAAAATATGAAGAGCAGACATTGATTAATAAAACAACTTTGACGATTAAACATTGTTAAATTAGAACTTGAATTGCATGCAATATTAAAACATGGTATTTTTACCTAGAACACAACAGGTTTAGTCTATGTTATTCGTATATATCAAACTTGATACAGTATCAAGTTACAAAATAAATTTCTACTTTAGGACATTAACAATTTTGAGAAAAAAATATTCGTTTTAAGCTAGGTCAGAAGAAAACTTTTGATCTTTTTGATATAAGAAAAAAATGCTGTGTTGCAATGATGATGGATATGGAATATTTTTGGATGAGAATGCCTACGATATTATTATCGTTTTCAAAAATTCAAATTATCTTTTTCGCTGAAATTGTTACTTAATCATTGTTGTACACGATGTTCATAGCAAATTTAATTTTTTGGAAGTATGTGTACACCAATAAAATTGCCTGACCATAAAATTTAAAAGAACATTCAATAAGTAATCAGTTTAGATTTAATCAATACAAGTGACAACAAAAGTTCGATGCAATTAGAGGGAGAGGCCAGTAGATGCGGCAACACCGAGAAAACACAACCCAACACAGAACATTTTATGCAAACAATCATATTCCAGACTTGGAACGGGCATTTTATAGATAAAATGGATCAACTTATGTAAAAGAGTTGTATAAAGTGTCAAGAAATCACAACTATTCATAGTTGAATCCCGTTTTAGTATAAAACTTCAACAAAATTTTTTACACTCAAAAATTGATTTATTCCAGATAATTAATCAGTTTTTTCTGTCAGTATTTTATAAGTAACTCCTTTATACAAAAAGCACTGTTAAATAGATGGATAAGCAAGTAGCATATATGCAGGATTTTTGTTTTGTTTTGTTTTGTTTTTTGTCGTTTTTTGTTTTGTTTTTTTTTGTTTTGTTTTTTTGTTTTTTTAAGTGTAGGAACAAACTACAGGTTTTTATCTTAAGTAAGTTAGAACTTTGAACATTTCTGTTTCCTTTTTATGTTGTTTGAATAGATTTTTCGTCATTTCGCCTATTTGTTCAAATTTAACCTAATTTTGGCTTACCATAACTATTTTAATAGATACTTATTTTGTTGATGTCCTTTGATCTAAATAAGAGGATACCAGTCTGCACTTTCTCGTTGGCACCAATTTATACAATGATTGTTATCTATTATGTCTTTTATACGAAAGCCGAGAAGGGACATCATTTTGAGGAATTCAGAATTCTGAATACGGAATTCAGAATTCAGAATTTGGAATGCGGAATTCAAGAATTTCTTATATATTTCCCGCCTTTACTTAGGTATGGCGCAATTAATCATTTAATTATGTGTTTATAATACTGAAAGGTCAATTACTGGAGGGAACATTAAGTATTTCATTAGATTGATAGATGGGAATGCAACAGAAATAAACTTATTGGGGGTAGTCGGGGGATATTGATTATAATTCTGTTAAGTATTCACGAAAATGAATGTGCATTATAGTGTACGTAAAATTTGTATTATAGATATCGAATTTGTATTTCAAAGCAAATAAATATCCTATTCCTCTTGGAAACCCCCTCACAGTTCCTAACGAGTATATTAATTTGCACATTTTTTGAATGGACATTAAAAATATTGACCAAATAAAATTAAAAACACTAAATATTTTGCAAGTAATGTACATTTCGTTTTTTCTTTTTTTCCAAAAGAAGATAACATATCAGTAATTCTATATATTATCACGCTGTAGACAAATTATTACAGTAATTGTTTTATCCATATTGTAACGGTGATTTATTTAAAATTTCTATTGCCATTGTTTCATTGCGTCAATACACACGTACAGTATGTGAGTAATACCACCATTCATTTATTGTCATTCTAGATAAAAATAAATTTAAATGTGTTCAGGGTCCTGATCGTGATCCCTTAAAAATAAAGATGCATGTTATTTATTAAGGTGGTACGGGGGTCTAAAATTCTGTCACATAGAATTTTCTGATATTTTCATGATTTACACTTTGTTATTAGAGCATACGAAAAATAAAATAAAAATAAGGGGTCACCGGCCATATAAGAATGAAATATTAAATGTAAAAATCTGCTATTTTGGTTGAAATAATAGGGAAAATTAGCGAATTCTAACAAAATTTTAAATTATTTTAGTTACATCAGATAGAATTTTTTAAAACTTCGTAAATCAAAAGCAAATATACTGTCCTTCAATTTCCATAAAAAAAAATTGGGGGTCACCGAACTTATTTTTGAATAAATCGCGAAAAACACATTTGTTCCTATTACTTCCATACAAATTATCTCCCCTTAATTGAACTGGAGATAGCTGAAAGTTTCTGATATTCTGCAAGGTTACACAATAAAATAGGCATATTTCATCAAACTAAACTGTTACAAGACATTGGAAATGGTTTCGGCAACGTTTCCATAGTGAATTCCATTTTTGTCACATGCGCAAGAATGATGCGCAATTTTAAACTCCCGTACTACCTTGTGATAGCCACTTTTCGGTCTTGGAATTAAGCTTAAATTTAAAATTTTCCATGTTACTAATATTTGAAAATCGCATCTGTTCGAAAACGTTTTTAAAAGACGGGCTATGGTTCATGTATCCTTCTGCAAAAAGGAGAACACAATTGTGAAAAGGGGAATTTTATTGTGTAAAAAAACATTTGTTATAATGAATACATGGTGGTAGAGATGTATGCTCTTTATTTTTCTTAGATATGGTGTACTTGTACATGAGATAATATCTCATGTGTACACTTTGTTCAATTACTATTATCTAAATTGATGTAAATTCTAAAACCGAAGGATTAACGCCCTCCGTCGTAGTTTTGTCCTTTGCTATATTTGATATCACTGATTATTCGGACTTCGTTTGGTTTTATGCATTTTAAGTATTTTTTGAACTTATGGATTTCCTTTGTTTGGGTTCTAGAGCTGCTGATGAGGAATAAATTTCCGAAATGGACATACAGCTCTTTAAAATTATTGCAGTTATAGTTAACATATGTGTTATGGTCTCATACTCCATATCCTTTCGTAAAAAATGGATATATATATATTTTGAATTTATATTAATTCAATGATTCTCATTATTTAAATCCTCGACAATATATTTTAGTGTTCTCATTTTTTTTTTACAAAGATGTCTTTTACTATGTTCTCAAGACCTTTACTTGAACAATTAAATATTTCAAATAAAAAAAGACAACTACATTTTTTGACATAAAGACTTTTTGTTTATATTTTGTGTTTCGAAAATAAAACATGAAAAAAAGAGAAAAATATGTTGACTGAACAGGGATATATTCCATATTTCAGCCCCCAAAACACAAAAAATACCGAAGTTGCAGGAATAGAATCGCTAGTTTTCAAGGAATTGGGTGAAAAGTTCATGACTTTGACAAAAATAGGTATTTACAATATCTATTGCAAAAGATAGGAAAAACAAGGGAAACGGGGAATGTGTCAAAGAGACAACGACCGAAAGGGGAGTAATAACAACCCAAAGCCACCATAAGATCTTCAATGAACGGTGAGGAAACCCTACACCCAACGGCAGGTCGGAGTTGGCCCCTTAAATAAAGAGTAATCAAGTTCAGCGAAATCAACACCATCCTAGACTCCCATAGACATAAAGTGAACTAACTAGAAAACAGACAAGACACACAAAGGCTAAATTAATTTCCTGACTTAGGACAGGCGCAAACCTGCTGCGGCGGGGTTAAACTAGTTTTATTGGGCCCAAACCTTCCCCCTATAGCCAATGTGATAAATAAAAAAACAAACGTAACAACAGTAAAATTCAGTTGGCAACAGGACTGAGTCAATTGTGAGAAATGAAACTGAGAAAACTAAATATACGGACATAAACATGAAATCACAAGAGACTACTAACAGTTATCTGACATGCCAGCTCCAGACCCATTCCAACTGACAAGTTAAGTTATATACCCTCAGTATACAGCTTCCAGCAAGATCCCTTCCTGTGAGGAGTTTAGCATAATGATTTCATGTATTTACCGGAATACACAACCCGTGTCCATTCAATACTGATTAGAAATTTAGAATGTGTTTAGTTAAAATGCAAAGACCCTATCAGAAAATCAATGTTAATACCAAAGAAGGCCCTACGTAATATCGTAATTATGACCCTTATGAATTACACGATTTAAAGGTTTTATAAGTTTGTGAGGCGAGTTTAAGTATTTTTTACTGTTATGTAAAACATTACCGTAAAATAAGGGATGTGAAATGCCAGCCTTGATTAGATGTTTACAGGTTGCATTGTATTTATGAACTAAGTCTTTACATCGATGATAAAATTTAGTAAAGGTTTTAACTAGTTTATGATAACGAAAACCTTGATGTAATAGTTTTTCAGTTATGAAAAGATTCCGTTCATTAAAATCGCAAACTTTATTACATACTCGAGCAAATCGAACAAGTTGAGATATGTAAACACTATATGATGGTGCTGATGGAACATCGCCATCCAGAAATGGATAATTAACTATGGGAAAAGAAAAATCGTCCATTTATCATAAATTTTAGTATCCAATTTACCATTCGTTACTAGTAGTATATCAAAATTGTTGTCTAAGAACGGACAATGATGATTGTTAGAATTGGCTTTATTCAAAGTAAGTTCTTTAGGGTAGATGTCCTTATAATAGGTATTGAAGTCGTTATTATTTAAAGTTAAAATTATATCATCCAAATATCGGAAAGTGTTGTTAAACTTTTTAATTAAATGCTGTTTAGATGGGTCTTTGCTGATGTTGGAGATTCGTAGCAGTACAAAAAGAGGTCCGCTATAAGTGGTGCACAATTGGTACCCATAGGAATTCCCATGACCTGGCGATAAATAGGGTACATTTGTAATATATTGTCAAGTAAAAATTCAAGTGCTGAAATCATATCAAAACAAGTCCAATTAATTGAGTTCATTTGTTTTGTATTACTAAAATGTGTTTGAAAGGAATTAGAACAAATATATTCACAATCGGATTTTTTGAATGCCCATTGAATAAGACGTCTGAATTTTTCCTTTATAAGATTATGTGGTAAGGTAGTATAGAGGGTAGAGAAATCAAAACTTTCAAGGGATTCGAAAGGGGCATTATAACCATTCAATTTATCGAGAACTTCCAATGAATTTTTTACACTCCGGTCCAAAAATTATTGATACCACTGTTTTCATATACTTTGTTACAGAAATTTATAACCAGGTTTTTAATAGCAGTCGAAGTATTAGTGAGTATAATATAAACTTTAGTAGTAGAACAGTGACTAGATGACAAAATGACTAGATTTATATGGCGTTTTGTGGAGGTAAGAACCAAGTACATGGTAGGAACTGTTTTACTATCAGGTTTAGCCTGTAAAGATGTAGCTGTTAGAAAAAGTATGCTTGTAATTTCATTTTCCGTTAATTGGGTTAATTGAAAAGTATTTGAACTGGTAATTTCTTTTTGGAGTACTTCTATATAATGTTTGCGACAAACTATAATGATAAATTCAAGAGACTTGGGGGAGGCGTCTTAGCGTGATCAATGAAAAATTCTTTTCTTGTGGTATAAATTCGTGATAGTGCGTAATACATGTACGTTGACCTCTATTTGAAAGCAAAAAAGTAACCAAGCGTTACACAAATCTAGTAGCGTGGTAACATGGAAAGGGGACCTCTTCAGGACCCCCTCATTTGCTACACAGCATCTGACGCGAACAAGAACCTATTAATCATGAAATTAATTATTGCATATTAAAAACACCCCTCTAGGTTGAATTGTCTTCATTGGTCTCTTGTTCATGTAGAAGTTTTATATTACGAATTAAATTAGGCATAAAAATTATGCATAATGTATACCTTTGTCAAGAGGGAGAGGGGGTAATTCTTATAATCTGTAGGGGNGGGGGGGGGGGGGTAATTCTTATAAGCTGTAGGGGACTTGCCGATCATCAAGTTCAATAGCACAAATCTAAATCGGTAATTAGTGATAATTGTACTTATGTATTATATCAGAGACTTTTTACCTCATTTATATGCAATTAACGTTAACAAACACAGAAGCCGATTAAGACAGGCCATGACCAATGTGTAACACATTACCAAAGAAAAATGCGGGAAAACAGGATATAAAGTAGACTATTTTGTCATAAAGAACTTTCACAGTCCGGATTTCCTTTTTTTCAACGCGATATTTCATTTAAATGGTTTCATGATAATAATATAAATATCGAAAAAATATGCCAAGAGAAAATTAAATACACTCCATGTGAATGAATACTTTAGAAGACGAGGATCAATTCACAAAAATGGGCGATGGACATTTTTTAAATTAATCTGACTGAAAACAGGAGGATATTTGCGCAAATAAAACGTGGACAATTGCGCAAAGGAAAAGTAGACGTTTGCACAAGAGATTTTTTAGTTACCTGTTGTCAGTTAAAAGCCGTTTGCGCAAAAACGTTTTATTAAGCAAATATTGAAAATATTTATGTTATAATTCTTAAATAATAATACTTATTTTACCTTTGATCTGAAATAGAAGAAATATTTATGGTCGGAACTATTAAATTTGCTCCGAGGTTTTTCAAGCAACTTTATACTATTCATTGTATAAAAATGGCAGTTACGTGCCACTTGTTCATATTTTACTAATCACTCGATCAAATGTCCTCTTTTCATTTGCGTAATTGTCCTCGATTTTTTGCGCAAATGTCCATCACCGACAAAAATTCATGCTTAAGAAACAATTTTGGCCAAGTACAAATCGATGAGATGATTATCATAGTCAAAACAATAGAATAATTATTATTGTCTGTTCTTTGTTCGCTTTTTTCCACGAAAATGCTTCTCTGAAACTGCTGGGCCAATTTAGCCCGAATCATTACCGGAGTTGTGTCCAATGAGAACAGGGTAAACGTTGCTAAAATAGAACATATGGCAACTTGTTTTCTTTTCAATCTGATAGATATAGATTAAGAAGGAGGCGTCATCAAGACATCCATAGACAAGTGGTATCTACTAGACCAGAACATCACGTTTGTCTACATGTATGCTCCTAAAAGTACATAATTTTGGAATCCTGGTAGACAGATAGTTTCAACTTGTATTTATGCAGCAGAATACCTTTCTAGTTTTTCCCATGAGATTTTGTCCAATTGTGGAGAATCTACCTAAATATATCAAGATGACTACGCATGATTTCAACATGCTTATTTTTTTTTCGGCCTGAAAATGCTGAATTAAGACTGTTCACTTTGGATGCCACTTTCTTATACACTAGATCCCCAACAATTGTGATATGGTTTTAAAACACTTTTAAACAGAACGCCAAATCCTTTTATAAAAAGCCTCGCTTTACTAGGCCTGAACCTTTAAAAGTTCCAGTTTACAAGTAATATTACATTCAGTCCAATGGCGTTGTGATAGGAACCAAAGTGTTCTCTAACATTTCTTGTCTATTTGTTTGCTACCTTGAGAAAATGATGAATTTAAAGAACTCATATCCCAGAAACTTTATAAAAGTTACATTGATGATGTCTTCGGTTTGTTGGAGCGATGTTTTCGGAGTGCCCTCTGACACGTAAGATGACCACAAGTCTTTCACTGACTATGTGTCCTCGTACCATCCAGCCATCAAATTCACCTGCAATATTACCCAAGACATTCTTTCAGTTGTACAAGTAAGGATGGGCTAATTTCAACTTCAGTGTTTTACAAACCGACAGACGCCGACTATTACTTATTTTTGTTTATAAAGGCTATCCCAGCAAAGTTTTGGATCGAGCTATCACTTAAGTTTCCTGCGAGACCAGACAGGAGGCTATGGAAAAGAGGGTGTGAAACACTAATGACTGGGTCCGTTTGTTTCTAAAAACAACACTCATAACGGAGCTATCAAAAAAATGTTCGCAACTGAAATCGATAGTTTTCTAAGATAAATACAACTACGATGTTTTCCAAGATTTGCTCCCTATTCCAAGAGCTTTACTCCTCGATATTGAATGTATGCTGTTGGTTTTAAAACTGTAAGGAGATCTACGTGGGCGAGAAATGTTGAAGATTGTGTGATCGTTTCGTTGAACATTAACAAAGCGTTATCAAAGGCAAAGATTGCTCAGTAAGGGACCGACCAATTAACTCGAAAGTGGGGGCACGTCAGTTGGTTTGCTTTCTCTCGTTCTTGCAGGTCTATCGTTTAACTTTTCAGTAACAACTGAAGAGAAGAAAGTTAAAAACTGGGCCATCCATTCTGTTCCTTTCATTTCCTGATTAGCTCTTTTCCATTTTTTATTCTGTATATTTTGTCTTTTTTACCTTATAAATTGTGGCTAATTTTTCCTATTTTTAATTTGTTTATACACGATTTTGATCATTGCCAACACCATAACCAGCTTACGCTTTGCACTTTACCTCGATTATGATTTTTTTTCTTATGTTACCACAATATTATTGAAATTCAACATCAAACGGGAATTCACTTGTGTTTCTATAAGCTGTATAACGGGTGTAAAAGAACGAATTAAATTTTCTTCCTAATCCAGACTTTCGAGTTTTTATCCCTTATTATAGTTTGTAAATATGAATGTCGTTACATTTATTTGATGGTTGCAGAACATACTTCTTTCTTGTAATAATAATCAAAACACATGTCAAAACCACAAGCCAAAACGTTCAAAGTGGCCATTATCTGCATCGAAGTCAACACAACTGTCCCAAGGGCGGTCTTAATTTTACGATAATTACCACTTTTTCTTATTTTTATTTCGTTGAGGAACCATGATATACTTTCACATTCCGCAAACTATTAGTAAATGGTTTTATTGTCTTATGAATGTTATCCCTACGTTGCATTTTAACTTTTATTGCAGTTTTGAGCGTTTAAGAGGTAAAACCCACCGACAAAATATTAAATTACATCGGTAAACGAATACCAAAGCAAGAACGAGGAAAGGGGAAATTTCTAAAATCATAAATCAAAAATCACGGCAATTCACAGCAACACGAATTGAGACAGTATGACAAAGACAAAACAAATAAACAAAAATGAACAAGAAAGATACAAAACTAAAGCACTAGCAGTGTGAACCCCTATAAAAACTGAGGTACCATCAGGTGCTCCGGAAGGGTAAGCATGATCTGCTCCATGCGTGGCACCCGTCACACTGCCAGTGAAAAGTCCGGTTTTGTCACAGTCGGTGTTAGTCAGTCCGGTAACAAACTCTGGATCTACCCAAAGATATATGTTCTCATTTGTGAAACAGAAACATTGTAATGGTCTGTCAAATCGTGGTGACGACCGTGAAACTTTTGTAGTGACAATTGCAACAGTGACTGAACATACCCTTGATGTATAAGTTTTTGAGACAGTAATTTCGATTTGTTGACAAAATCGCTGTACAAACTACAGGCACGGCAATAGCGAATGAGTTGTGAATGGTTTTGAAACTGGATACATTAAACCACCATCACAATCAGGCAATACATAAGGATAATGCCCAACATTATCACATAATAATACCCGCTTGACATTTTAACATACATTTATATATACCACGTGGAAAGATTTCAACCAATAAAAAGAAATAAATTTTTACTGATATGAAAAGATATGTGATATCCTCAGTTGTAAGTCTAATTATCTGTCTATATCCCGGTCTGGCACCCCTTCCCCGCGGGGGGGGGGGGGGGGGGGGTGGGGTCAGTGAACATATATTTTGGTAAGGTGGGCAGACAGTAAAATTCAAACCAACCCTATTCATATATTTTGGCCAAGGTGAAAAGGGAGACTCTTTCATATATTTTATGGAATTTTGCACTTTTCATGTATTCATATTAATGTAAAGTGTAAAGATCATTTTACTAATCGAATATTAATTTTGCTCTTACATATTGGATGTTGAAATTTGCAACCTTATGATATCTCCGAAGTGAAATTCAGACCTACTGAAATATTTATTCTGATATTTCTAAACCTTGTCATATGTATAGACCTGTAAAAAGGCCCCTTTTGGGCTGCACATCCGTACCTACCTTTATATAGGAAATTACCCCCTCCCCCAATTACAAGGACACCGAAATTATCATGCATTCATCAGAATGAAAGTGACATTAAAAATGAATATTTGTTTAGCTGCATCACCTGGTTAACTGTAACATATTCTTAATTCTTCATTCTGTATTCCGAATTCTGAATTCCGTATTCTGAATTCAGAATTCCTCAAAACGATGTCCCTTCTCGGCTTTCGTACTTTTATGATATCAGTTTATTCTTGAAGATGGTCGATATTTAGGCACTTTTCTAAAAAAATCGTCGAATACCCTTATCTAAAAGATGTAAAATATGTCCGAAACGGTCAAAACGATATGGCAAGGTAGAGCAGTCTCAGCTTCTAGAGTGTTTCTGCTATATGTATCGCTATGAGCCGAGATTTTGTTTGAATAATGAACAACTTAATATATTTTTTTCATTTATATTTCAGTTACATCTGAGTTCAAAACGAAAAATGAAACTGCATTACTGTTTTTCATCCTCAGTATGGTACTAATGAATTTCCTTCCAACAAGTACAGGAATTGTAAAATGTACTCTTGGAGACGGGACATTAGACTGCAGAAAATCCTCAATGACGCACGTTCCCAAATTAAAAAATGCCGGAAAAATTCACTCTTTGTAAGTAATTTAATCACAAAATTAATTGATACTGATAATAATGGCGGTGCTTGAGTCATATTATGGCATGTCATGTTATAAAAAATGACCTGTCGACAATAAGCTTTTATCTAGCAGTGATAAAGTAAAATAGACAAGCCTCTGATCAATATTGTTAATGTCGTTGTTAATTTCAACAAAACATTTAAAACAAAAATGATACAAAATTCTACCAAACAATAAGAGTTTCGATCAAAGCTGATGATAAAAAAGATATAATTGTAATCTGATACAAAATTCACACACAAATATAAAAATCAGATTCCAACTCTAAAGTGCAGATGTAAACATGCGAAACATGCGAGAAAAGCATTTTTTCTAAATATCCAATCAATTCAAATCACTTTATATTTTCCGTTATGTAACATTTTCATGACAGAAGTACATGTTTCTAGAGTAGAAGGCAATTTTAATACCATAAACAACCTTTCTGTGGAGATTTATTCAGTTAAAATCTCTTAATTTGCCACCTTCGTGACGCTTGCATTACAACGATTGCCATTTTGAAATATTTCTCAATCTTCCATAATAAAAACCCATTTTCTGTACCCTTTAGAACTGTGAAATTAGATTCTCTTCCGAAATGCCATGAGTAGTCATCTGTATTTATTTTTTTTTCAGGTATCTCAATGCAAATATTATTTCAAGTTTACCGATCGGAGCTTTTAAAGATTTCATTGGTCTTCAAACTTTGTAAGATATTGTAGAAAATTAGGATGGAAACCGATTTGAGACAACTCATTGAACTTAAAACATGATACATAAAAAATCGACAGGGGAAACTCACAGACGGTGGTTTTTACCTTGATGATATTTTGTTTGCTTTTGTGTGGTTCATTATGACAGAGCTAAATATATTGGGGCCTTCCTTTCTATTTCTTTGCTTATTTCAATGAAATTTCCTAAAAGTCCACTTTTTATTTGCCATAATTCTAAATAATTAATGTTGGGTTTTTAATCTAAAATTCAGGGTAATGCTTTGGTGTTGTGGTATTCGATGTGTTGAATCATTTTCACTCTCATGAAAGTGCGAAAGGGAAAAACGGTTGACTTGCATTCCCTGCGAAATTGACTTGTGTGTTACAGATGTATTATGGGAAAACAAACAAACAGTTAGACGAAAAATGTGGCATTTAGGTTAAAAATACAATTTTTTCTTACAGAAATTAGTATTTGACGTTGAAATATATAAGTCTCAAGCATTATTGTGATTACAAAATACCTTTATATTAGAATTATTTAATATTTGATATATTTTTAAGGCATTTTAGCTACTTATGATTTTAGGTAATAATTTCATTATTAAAACAAATGTTCTTTTTACAAAACATGCCTTTCTCATTTACCAACCTAGGTACATCGTTGTCAAGCCGCATCATATCGTTACAGCTAAAAATTCCAGTAAATGCGATATGATTCTGTCTTGAGAGCGAAAGTTTACTTGCACGAGGGCTACAGTTTTCTTGCATGAAAACTCAAGAGGAGCGATAGTTTACTGTGATGAATTTTAATAATAGTGCGATCGGACACAAAACTTCATATTTCGTTTATTAATCACTACCAAACGGCTACTTTAATATTCGATTAGTGTAAAAGGTACAATAATGTATATAAATTCTCAATATTGTGCAAGGAAAGGGCTTAATGAACGATTGATGCTTAAAAATATATTTTATATGCTATAGTTTATTGTGTAGTGGGGTATAGTTGACTCTGATTTATGCTATAGTTGGTTATTGTACTCCCAAAAATAATCATAATTTACTTGGGTGTTCACAAAACAAATGAAAATGATATCAATGAAAGTAACAACGTTTTAAATATGAAAAATGTCAGGCTCTGGTCCTGCCCTTCACTGCCATAGCTGATCAGTTGTGGTCTATTTTTGTTAGTTGCATTGTATGTCTAATCAATCAAACTGTATTTTGTTGTATTATGATGACCTTTATGGGTTCTTGATTAGCATAATAAAAATATAGTTTCCATAACGAGAACTAGTTGATTATGAAATTTCTCACATCGAGTTAAATAAATTTTGCAAATGTTTGAAAGCGAAGCTTGCCGAGCTCTTAAACATTTCAAAATTTATTTAACGAGATGTGAGAATTGCATAATTAACGTGTTTAAATTTTGTAAACTGTTTCTCTAATGACTGAAAGAAAAACACCGAGGATTGTGTTCCGAATAAATTTGGCGGGAAATTTCACAAAACTTGTTCTCCTCTCTAGAGAGGAGAACAAATGTTTCCACACCGTTCATGAAATGTGAAAACTGGATAGAAATTAGAGAAATTTTTTTTCTTTTTCTTATTCTTATGGAAAACAAATGCGTATTTTGAAAATATTAAACGATTCCAAATTTTTGCAATGCAGTTCTACGCTTTACAAATGAAACATTTTTATTCTTTGAGTTTTAAAATGATGGATCGGACTCATTTCAGATTTGTCTATTACAGCCAATTTCTACAACTTATAAAATTTAAAGAAGTTACAATTATTTTGAATACATAAAAATGTTAACACTCTCAACTGTAAAGTCACATAATATGTCAGTCACATAAGGAAAAGTAAGTGTGGTATTCAAAAGGTATTCAATAATAAACTAATTCCAATTTAATTTTGCAATTCCAGTTATTGCAAATCTTGTGCAACCATTTTTGACAGCTAGGTACCACATACGTGTTAATAATTTAAAAAAAATTCATGAGACTTGCGAAATTCAAATTACTTAGTTGATAACGAAATACCGAAGTTACTGTTAATTTTTTTTCTGCATATGCGCACCTATGTCTCATCAGTGCATATCAAACCAAATCATTCGGAAGTTCTTGAACCAAAAACCGTGTAAAAGCTGATAGAGAACAAATAACCAAAAGGATCTAAATAGAAAAGCCAAAATTCAGCCAAAATTGATGTTAATACACTTTTACACTACTGCAATTTAAAAAGCATAGAAATTTGATAATCCTAAAAGAAAATGCATTTTCCCATGAGATTTCACTATTTTTTCACTATTTCCAATGGGAGTTTGAATTACTAGTATTGCCATGGGAAAAAATTTCCCATTGAAGTTAAAGAAATCCCATGGCAGTAGTAAAAGTCCTATAAAAATATTTCAAGGTCCCATGATAAGTACAAATGTAGTGAAATCCCATACGGAACTGTATTTCCATTGGAATTTGAAATTCCCACGTTTCTTTTTAATTGCTGCTATGTCAAATCATAAGATATAGAGTTACAAAAATGATTTTGTTCAGCTGTATGCGATTTCGTATATTTTCATTGGCGGATCCAAAGGGGGGTTCCGGGGGTTAGAACCCCTTTTTTCTGGGTGTTCGTGTATTTTTTATGGAATATCCTGACTTTTTACTAGAAAATATCCCTAAAATTTTCGCGAAATTTCTCTTCACTTCTCATTTGGAACCCCCCTTTTCAAATTTTCTGGATCCGCGCCTAATTGTGCCTATTCAAACTTCTTGGTAATTCTCAAAAATGGTGGCACAAGATTTGCAATCATTGGAACTGCAAATTTAAATTGGAGTGAGTTAATATTTAAAACACCTTTGCAAAGTTCCCAAAATAATTTGACAGAATAATAGAGTCAAAATGAAATCTTTCAAGTCTATAAAACACTTTTGCAAAGTTCTCAAAATAATTTGAAAGAATAGTAGAGTAAAAAGAATACAGCAGTGATACACAAAAAACTGTCGCACATATGCAAGAAAATTTTGCTTTCAGATATCTGAGTACACGAGTTAATTAAAACGATGAAGTTCTTGACCACCTTCGTTTGTTTCAGTATACATCTTTTATCCGTTGGATTTGATTTTTGCAAAATGACTTAAACTGCACAAAATGCTTTCAAGTATATCATATATAAGATTTGAAACTGTTGATGGTGTTGTTGTTCTTAAAATGGCGTTTACGTCAAATAACTGACCCGAAGACACGCAATTTGCCGATTTTTATATGTGTGTTGAAAAGAAAAACTAAGATACAGAACATAAGAAGTATTAAGAAAATGGGATGCAACAATTATATCTTGATTTATGTAAAAAATATCGTTTAATTGAGAAAAATCCAGATATATCAGACGACAAAAAATTTAGAATGTAAGTAAACTTTACTGAGAATGCAAGTCAACCGTTTTTCCCATTCGCAGTCTCATGATAGTGATTTTGTTATATTCAGTTTTTGTTTTTAATTTAATGTTGTAATTAGTTCTATTTATTAAACTTACACCAAATCAAGGTGAAAAGTGATCTGCCAATATAAGTTGAAAACAAGGCACACAATATAAGTTAAATTCAAGTTAAATTCAAGATACACCAATGCAGTTGAATACAAGGTTCACAATACAACGTACATCCTTATAAGTTGAACACAGGTTACAACACTACAAGTTGAATTCAAGGTACACTTATACAAGTTGAAAACGGTGTACACCGATAAAAGTTGAAAACAAGTACACAAATACATGTTGACTAACAGCTTAACATTTCCGTTGGATCCAGTCTTCACCAATACAAGTTGAATTCACGGTATACTAATTCAGGTTGTTTACAAGGTGTACCTATAAAGGTTGAATACAATTTACATAAATATAAACTGAATACTTCGTTGAAAATCAGTTAAATAGAAGGAATGACGATATAACTTCAATCAAAGGTATATCAATACAAAATGGATACAAATAAAAAGTGAAAGACGTAAATGCACACGAGACAAATGCATCAGCAAACGAATGCCGAGGAATAACGAGGAAAGGGGAATTCTTAAATCATAAATCCAAAATCACGGCAATTCACATCCAACACGAATTGAGACAGTATGACAAGGACAGAACAAATAAACCAAAATGAACAAGAACGCCACACACCTAAAGCACTAGCAGTGTGAACCCCTATAAATCTGAGGTATCGTCAGGTGCTCCGGAAGGGTAAGTCTGATCTGTTCCTCGCGTGGCACCCCTAACACTGCCAGTGAAAAGTTCGGTTTTGTCACAGTCTGTGTTGGTCTGTCCGGTAACATACGACACACGGGACACGAGGAACACGAGACAAAATAAGCAATGGAACAACGTTTTAATGGTTGTCATTCATCTTAAAGTCAGAATGAAAATTTCAATAATGAGCATTGCTCATACCTCAGAGTAAGTTCAAGACAGCCTCTAGCACCGGTATGATCATAATTCATTGCTAATTGTTGAACGATACCACATCAATGTGATGAGGGATCGTCAACAAACATAAAATGTACTCGTGTAATGCTCTTATAATCACTGACATCAGTTGCCACACAAAAGCACTAGTGTTCTAAATCATTGGACAGCTACAACATTAAGACAAATACAGGCCACTCATCAAGTCGATTGTGAGATACCACTAGAAAACAATGAGATATGTACAGTATAAACATGTGGACAGATTATTAATTGGAAATTACAAACAAAGATATTATGCCCTGATAAAGTACACCAATATAAGTGGAAGACAATTTACACCAAAACAAGTTGACTACGTTGTGCAAATTTCTGTTGAGTCAATATAATAACACGCTTGTTAGCGTTGCTTATTTTTTAGCCTTCGGAAACATTAGAATAATAGTAAATCAACGTAGTTGGCCGCTACTTAAATTTTATAGTGTTACGAATTACAGATGGCTGGATGGTAATCTTCTATCTAATTTGACTGTGGGTGTGTTTGATTCACTGGCAAATCTTCTCCATCTGTAAGTATTGGTCAAAATCATTACATTTAACAGAAGTCAAAATTGTTGTCATTCATTTTAAAAGTCACAATGAGGCCTTTGAAAAAAATGAGCTTTGTTCATACATAAAAATTAGTTCAAGACTGCCCCTATTTTATAATATTACGAATTACAGATGACTTGATGATAACCGGCTATCTAATTTTACTGTGGGTGTGTTTGATTCACTGGCAAATCTTCATAATCTGTAAGTATATGTTCAGCCATTGTTACTTTCGACCCTACAGAAATTTTATGGTCGTCACCACTACATCATAGATAGATATGAAATGTCGGTATCACAAATGAAAACTGACATTTTCAGCTTAGATTCACGTCTCCACGGATTTGAAATTACCGATTCTGACTTTACCCTGGATTGACCGACTGACAATGTGGCTGTTACTGTATATTGAGCAGGACATGGTAACACTTCAAGAGCACCTGATGTTACCCTTGAGAGTTCACACTGTTAATGCTCTAGTATTTTATTGTTGAATTTGTAGTGTATGCGTTTTGTGGTTTTGTAGCATCTTTTATCTTCCGTCTCCTGGTGTCCTTTTTTTGCCTTGTCACTGGACTCGAAATGATTTGTATATCAGGAAATAAAGCTAATGAAATCAAAATTTATGGATGCCCTTAACTTACATTATAAGCCTATCCATACATCGGCAAACGAATACCGAAGCAAGAATGTGTATAATATGTATAATCCACATACTGCCAGCATTTTAATAAAAACAATTAGAATGGGACAATACCTAATTGCAATAAGCATGTTTTTTTTTACATCAAGGCGTGTTGAAACGGTATGTTCCTGTTCATTTTGAATGTAAATAAACTGAATGTTAAAACAAAGACTCTGTCAGTGTGACGGGCGCTTATCATTTGGAACGTAGATAAACTGAATGATTTGAAACAAAGGCACTGTCGGTGTGACGGGAGTTTTTAACAAAGCAGGACATGCTTATCTTTCCGGAACAACTGATGACACTCCACTCTCAGTCTCATGGGAGTGCACTCTGTTAATGCCTTGGTTTTGTATGTTGTGATTTTTTATTTCTGTGCTTTATAGCTGTCTACCGTCAATGTTTTCTGTGTTCTCGTTTTTGGTCGTGTTTTTTTTTGGACTTCGATTTGAACAGCATGAAATATTATATAAATAACATATAGCTGGGAGGGTAACGGACCAGATTGTTACCCTGAGAAAACATTGCAACCGATGTTGAGTAATACTCTTTTACACCCCTTGAAGACGATTGAGCTTGTATTGTAAAGCTCTTTTGATTTAGGCAGGTATGATAACAAAGTTAGAGTGGATGCTTGGGAACGTACAGACCCCTGTCAGACATCGTAGTGTTAAGTCAACTTCTGCAATAATACCTTTAAAAGAAACTACGTTCATTTTAGAATTAGCATGAACCGAAGTCCACAAACTCTGCCAGAGTCTTATTTGAAGATTTTCTAGTTCACTTTATCTTGAAGCACGTATTCATTAAAAGGAAGTGCGCTGATGGAACTCAAACGATGTAATTAACAGTCATCCCTAGCATTTTTCGATTGTTTTGCTTTATTTATTTTAATTATACTTTTTCTCTTGTTTTGTTTTGTTTTTGTTTTTGTTTTTTTGTTTTTGTTTTTGTTTTTTTTTTGTTTTTTTTTTTGTTTTTTTTTATTTTTTATTATTTTTTTTTGGTTTTGTTTTGTTTTGTTTATGTTTTGGTTTTTATTTATTTTTTTTATTATTTAGATAGTTTCGTTCTTCTGGACATAGGGTATAATTTTCCACATTCTCTTTACAATTTTCCCAATTCAGCCGTTAAATCTGTCCCATCCTGGAATATAAAGACTTGCAATTATTCATAATGAAGGTATGAACAATACATTTTAATCATCCCAGTTTGGTGCTCATTCCATGCTCTACATGCTGTCATTGATCTTCCAAATTCTCTCTCACTTATTACTTCTAACTTCTTACTTCTTTCTTCTAACTTCTTACTTCTTACTTCTAACTTCTTACTTCTTACATCTAACTTCTTACTTCTAACTTCTTACTTAATACTTCTAACTTCATTCTTCTAACTTCTTACTTCTAATTTCTAACATTTTACTTCTTGCTTCTAATTTTCTTACTTCTTACTTCCAAGTTGCAACCTGAACAGGCAAAAGACATTCAGCCCGGTATTGAATAAAATCAATACATTGATTATAAGTAAGACTTTTACTTATATTGATCCTAGCTGAATAGCACTTTGCGAAAGCAAGAAAAATTGATCGACCGATTAAATGGTGTATAACGTCCAGCTAGCAATATTTCAACTTTAATTCAAGACAA
>MJUU01051412.1:38563-54912 GCA_002080025.1 Modiolus philippinarum | reverse complement strand
ACCTGTTGAATTTTTGTGATGAGTCTGAGAAATTAAACAGATTGAACGAAGACTTATTCCGCACCCATTTAAATACCTTTTCATTCTATATATGTATTCAGTAACTAAATACCGAAGTTACTGTGAATTTGATTTCTGCATATGCGCATTTCGACAACTTATGTCTCTTCAGTGCAGATAAAATATAAAAGTTTGGAAGACCATTAACTCAAAGAAGTTTGAAAAATGATAGAGTGATGAATGAAAGGATATGAAGAAAATGTGCATGAGACAAAGTCTCTACAAATACATTGTAAAACAACCAAAGGAACAACGCTTTTATTGTTGTTTTTCATCTCGAAGTCACCATGAGGCCTTCAACAATGAGCTTTGCTCATACCTCATAGTAAGTTTAAGATAGCCCCTAGAACCAGCTTGAGCGGAATTCTTTGCTAATTGCCGAACAACGCTACATCCATGTCTTTTCTGGTCATGGATGCAGGATTGTCAACAAATAAGTAAGTCATGATTTTAAGAAATGAAAAAAAAATATATATATATTTAACCCTTTACAGTTATCCATGTCTGCTGCAAAAAACAAATCATTCACAAATTCTAACACTTCAAAAATTTCTACTCTTACTAGATGCTTTAAATCTAACATTGCCTCAGCAGCACTTATTTTCAATAGCAAAAGACGTTGATATCCCCAAATTTCTCCGTGTAATGCAGGCGCAGATTCAGGGAATTTGAAAAAGGGGTTCCGATTTAGAAACGAAAGGAAATTCCGCCCAGCAGAGCGAGGCGCAAAAATGTTTGGGGTATTTCTTAGTAAAACATCAGAATGTTCATTAAAAACTACATAATTGTCCAAAAGGGGGTTCCAACTCCCGGACCTCCCTTCGATCCGCCAATGTAATGACAAAAATGATTTACTTGTTTTCGCATCATCTACAAAACAACGGCAGTAGAATACCTAAGGAACAAAGCACAAGATTATACAAATCGAAGTCCAGAGACAAAGCTTTGACAAGAACACCAGAAGAAGGAAGACCAAAGACACCACATGCCCACAAAACACACGAACATTATACAACACAAAAAACTAAAGCACTAACAGTGCGAACTCTCAATAAACAACAGTGACAACAGGTGCTTTGGAAGGGTAAGCATGTCCTGCTCTGTATACAGCACCCGTCACACTGTCAGTGGGTCAATCCAGGGTTAAGTCATAAACGGTAATGTCAAATCCGGGAAGAAGTGAATCTAGCTGAAAATGTCAGTTTTTATTTGTGTCGCTGACATTTCATATCTATCTATGAGGTCGTGGTGACGGCCATTGAATTTCTGAAGTGACGAAAGTAACAACGGCTGAACATATCCCTGACTCAGCAGTTTTTGTGACCATGCTTTTGCTTTTTCCACAATGTCACTGTATGTACTGCACGCTCTACAGTAACGAATTAATTGTGAAATATATTCTCCATTTGCTGGGGATGAAGGTATATCGCTGCAAAAATACTGCTAAATCAACCGTCAATGGCAGAACATTCACCCTATCTTTTGAAACTGACATAAATTGAAAAATTTATCTTATATATTTGATAACATGAACAAACCTTATTGTGGCATTCAATATGTAGGGGAAACCAGTCAGCATCTGTATAAACAGACACAACAACATCTCTATCGTTTCCGTAGATAAAAGAAATCAGAAGTTTAATTTATCAATACCGAAATAAGCATAAACATAACACCAAATTTATGAAGGTTCAACCATTAGAAATTGTTGCAATGCAGGACGGACAGTCACATAAACAATTTGAAATATCATGTAGAGCTTGTAAACTGTCTTGCAGTTCATTTGCAGTTCAATTGCTCTAACAAAAAGCCAGGATTATTCTCTAATATAACCCATAATAATCATTGTTCCTTGACATGTGATGATATGATTAATGCACTCAATATTTTTGTTCGTTTTGGCAACACTATTTATCAACAGGACATAGGTATTCCCATGGGTACAAATTGTGCACCTCTCATTGCAGATCTTTTTCTTTTCTGTTCAAACGAGATTTAATGAAAAAACTTCAAAACGGAACCATACCTAACGGTGATAAACTTATTTCTATTTTCAATGATAACAGCAGGTATATTGACGATATCCTTACTATTGATAATCCCCAGTTTTTAGATCATGTAGACATTATTTTTCCATAACAACTTAAATTAAATAAAGCTAACAATGATTCCAAATGTTGCCCTTTTCTGGATCTGACTATCATTATTGACTCTGGTAAAATCAAAACCAAAATATATGATAAAGGGATAATTTTGATTTCACTATTACTAATTTCCCTTTTCTTGACGGCGACATTCCCCTTCTCCATCCTATAGGATGTATATTTCTCAACTGGTACGATTCGCACGAGTTTGTTCAACTCTTGATGAATTCAATGAAAGTAACCGTACTATCACAGCCAAACTTTTACAACAAGGTTACATATTTCATAAGTAAGAAGTTTTGTAATAGATATGAACATGTTATATCTAAATATGGCGTTACTCTTAAACAGCTTATTACTATGGGCATTTCTAGTCCTCAATTTTACGGAAATGTTGTTAAAAATGCCAGAAATTGATTAAAAATCCAGAAAAGCTAGGACGTAACTTACATTCTTTACGTAATAGGTAATATCGGCAAGATATACTGCTTGCATCCGTTAAATCAGCTTTGAGACCTAGTGACCTGAAAATTTTGCACACATATTGGCCTCTCACTGATACTGCCGATGTCTACTGAAATTTACGATTATTCTTTACCAAACCCTTCGGGAAGTTTCGAGTTTGATTTTTTTCCGTAGTGCGACCGTGTTCTACCAGCAGACTAGGCTCCTTGAGCTAGCCGGAAGTTTAGCGGCGAGCACCCTTTGACACATCTTTCAAAATTACTAGTATTGTCTTTTTCTCTCCTTTCTAGATTGTGGTCATGGAGTTAGTAGTCTACCTGTATTGGGTTTATTCGTATGTTTTTATACTATGGGAAAATGGGACAGATAAAGGGGAGATTTGGGTACCCATAAGCCGATTTAACCTACCGCTGGCTTTTGCTAGTGCCGGTACCAAGTCCGGCTGTCCCGAGTTCCTATCGTTGTTAATGTTTGTCTTTTGTCTTATAGTGTTTTTCTTGTGTAGTTCCCTTGTAAATTGTCGCATGTAATTATAATTTTCAGCCATTGTACTTGTAGGTGTTTCCTGTTATCCATTTTTTAACATTGGACAAAGAAGTTGCAAACGGCGTATCATCTCCGTTTTAAGGATAATATTATGGGCATGGGTAATATATCAAGAACTTTTTCCATCAATAATATGGATATTTGTTCATAAAAATTACGTAATAAACGGTCCCACGGTAAACAAATCAATCTTCATAAAAAAATTCCACAGAAGTTATGTAAATTATGTTCAATTCCTATTCTTAAATTAAATACTTTATTGGAAAAATGCAATACTATAGCATATTACGTAATAGTTAAAGTATGTTTCAGAGTAATTAATTGAATTAAAGTGCTTCGTAAGAAAAGGGGTGGTTAAAATGCCTTCGCGCTGCGCGCTCAGGCATCTTGACCACCCCTTTTCTTACGAAGCACTTTAATTCAATTAATTACTCTGAAACATACTTTAACTAACTTAAAGACCTCGAATATAAAAAAAAAAAATACCGCCGAATATGAAAAATGAAAGAAAGTATATATCTAAAAATAAATGCTGACATCCCGCCATTGAAATAGAATCTTCTACTCATGTTTATTTAAATCAGTTTATTTAGGCTACATATATCAATTAGTTAATGAATTTATTTTTTGTTCTTCATACGAAAAAGTTTCTTTTTATTTTGATCTTATTTCAGATATTTGTTTACTTTTATTGGATAAATATCGGTTAGATTGTATTTTAAAAATTACCTGAGTTATCGATCTGTTATCACTTTAAATATATTTTCTAACATAACTCCGGTAACTTGCGACGGTAGCTGCGGCGAATTATCAAGGCCGTTTGATCACCTTGATATTACAGAAATGAAGTGTAGGTTCAATCCTTGCATCGGGAAATTTTTCCCACATGAAACTTAAACTTCATCTAATATTTAGGTGAAACATAACAGAAGGTCAAAGTTAAGCATACGACAATGAATGAATATGCATAAAAATTAATGAGGTAAATAATTCGGGGTAAGTAAATAATTTGAGGTAAATTATCTGTTAAAAAGCTTCGAAATCGAGAGAATCAAAGGAAAGACAAAAGAAAGATGGAATGGTCCAAGGCATTTACAAGAATTAAAGTGTCTTGAATAACAAAAGAAATGCTCATAACAGGTCTTTAAAGCCCAATGTATGAAGCAGCTGGAAAAATCAGCGCATTTTGCCACCACAAATTGTATCCTAAAATTGATAAACCTGAAGACCATAAAAGTTATTTTCTTAATTTACCAGGATCGATCTTATTGATGTATCTAGTATATCTAAAGACTCAAAATCATAAAACTTATTCCTCCTTATTTTGGTAATATGGAAATCCCATTATTTCTTATACTTACAAAAACCTACCAGAGGCCGTATTTTTCATTATTCATCTTTAACCTAAAATTCTGATATTAATCAAAATTCAACCTTGAATTGAAATTGTGCAAGCTCGAAGTTTCGATATGAACCTAGTGGTCATGTTATTACAGGGGACCTCATCATCGCCCAGGACCGAGAGGTAAAAACTTTTCTTCAAAAAGGACCCAAATATCGTCCTCCTTCAAAAATCATTTAGAAGGAATGTCGTGAAGTCATTAAAAAAGCGGTCATGTCATTCTGTAAAAAGTGGCGTAAAAGAGAAAACGCGGATACAAAATCATTAGGCACGTTCATAAACAAATGTATGGAAGTTGTTGATATCCAAATAAATCATTTTGAAACACATTATAAGCAGCAGAATACAATTCCTGTGGTTTTAAAAATTAAACGGAAGTTAAAAGATTTGGAAAAAGAGTATAACCCCACCGCAATTGTTGCGCCTGTCCCAAGTCCACTTAAACCCTTGTTATATTACGATAAAATTATTCTTTACTCAAAGAACTTAGAACAACATTACTACAAGGAATTGATTCAAAGAATCGAGGAGATATCCGAAAAGCTAGGCGTGTCTCTGGGAGAAATATTACAAGTATCTAATGAAGATGTAGAAGATATGGATGAATTAGAACAGGATGACAAACAAAAAATCGTAATTTTCGACGACTATATTTGTTCACGACAAGAAAATATCGCAAAATACTTTATAGGCGGAAGACACAAAAAATTTAGCGAAATTTATTTAAGTCAGTCTTATTTTCGAGTACCTAAAGACTGTCGACTAAACTGTAATTTTTTCATAGTGTATGATTTCCCGAGTAAAAAGGAAAGAGAACTTATATCTTCAGAACTGCGTGTAACAAAAGATATGCTCAAATTACCTAAGTATTGTTTTTTATACGTTAACTTACCAGACAAGAAAATATTTCGTTGTTTTGATCAGGAAATCACCGGTAACCTATAGGAACAGATTTATTCTTATCCAAGAAAATTCTACCCTTGTACTCATTTTTGTTAGCAGATCTCTCAAAAATTGTGAGGTGAAGAATACTAAAATGATCAATACCCTGTTCTTTAGAAGTCCTCTTTAGATGTACCTTCTTCATGGAGAAATCCCTTATATTTTTTACTTCTTCACCCTTCACCATCTTTTGAAAGTCTTCTTGTGTTAACTTAGTTTTATTTAATCCTTTACCCTTTGTCTTAACACTAATTACATTGTCTGTGTCAATTGTTATAGTCATATATAACTTAGGTGCAATATAAACCGCATTAATTATCTTGGCGTTTTTCTTATAGTCATTAGCTAAATCACCTAAATTATTACCATTATAATTAGGTATTAGTTTTGCTTGCTCACCGGGCACGTGTAAACTATCAGCGTCAGTATAGTAGAAGTCTAACTCTACTTTATTCTCTGGATTTAACCTCGTCATATGATCATACATAATATTGTGGCTATAAGCCAGAACAAAAGCACAATAATGTGATGGTTTACTGATCTTATCAACTGAATCAATCTCTGAACTTAAGTAACCTGATACATACCATGTAGTTGAGATAAGTTCTAGATCCGTGATTATATATTTATGATAAAACTTCCAGTATTCGTTATTATCCTTTATTGTTTGAGTATGATTAAATATTGGTCTTTGTATCATTTTTCCGTAGAGACCATTCATCAATAGTTTTGCTAATGTATACTGAACACTTCCTTTTTGACTTGTTTCTTGAGCTGAAAGAATTTCTGTATATAATCATAAAACACCTTACTAGTTTCTTCTGAGTAATATCCCTCGATAATATTAACATCATAACCATATTTAATCATTTGTTCTATATCAACTAAGTATACCAACCCTCCGAGTCTTGTAGATCCCATTTAGTTGCTCCTTTTTCGTCCTTTCTTGCTACTACTGGATGAAGCAGTTTCTTATTCGAAACATACTTGACTTTATATATCCCCATTTTACCCTTAGTGCCTTCGGTGGTATATTTTCTTTGCCCCACCGGATATTCGTGTAACATACTGGTTGGATAAAGGGACACGACGTCCACATTTAACAAGAAATCAGTTACATCATTATAGTTTTTTCCGAACTGATCAGATTCAAACTCGGTCTTGCTCTTATAGCACCGTCCACCATAAATACTCTTTCTGATATTTTTCTCCATCTCTGTTGAATCAGACAAGTCAACCACAACTCCTTCAGGAATATAATCTTTCCAGATGTCGAATCCTAGAGAACTAGTCGAGATGAAGTTAGTAATATCCCTACCAAAATCTTTGTAACACTGGTTGTTTAACTTGTTGAACAACTCTCGTAGACCAAGTACATCAGACTGTAGATAAACAAGGCACTCATTTCTCATACTATCAGACATATCTTCCCATCGTTTCGATTGACTGTGATCAAATTCTCCTTTTTGTACTTTGCAACCAAAATCAGACAATGCTTGACTCAAAGAATTACCTATGTGTTTCATCATATTCTATCTTTTTGTAACCCGATTATGCTTCCGTTATTCATGATAAATTTTTCCGGAGCTAATCCCAGTTTATTCATACTCTTAACCAAGAAGTAGTGATCAAAGTTACTCCCGTTATAAGCGTTAACAATAAAATCATCAGTGACGGCAGTTTTGCTCAACAAATATCGTACAAAATTGTCGACGCAATCATCACCAGCGTAGTAACAAAAATCACTATTTTTTTCCACAAATCCTAGGATATAAGGGGTATGAACCTTGTGTCCGTCGACAATTTTTGTGTAAGATTCTATATCATAGTGAATTATGTTGGTGTTTAACTCTTTGCTCTTTGTTGTTCTTTGGATAAAACACCTACCCTTTTTCTTTATTACTACATAATAATAACCAGCCGTGTTATTGTTACACTTGTGTTTTTTCTTATATCGAGTATCACAACGGGAACAAACAACCGAGCGATTATGCTTTTCGCCGAAATAAATAGAACAACAAGACGAACACTTCTTCTTTTCTTGTTCGATAATAAGACTGTAATGTCCCTTAGCTAGTTCTATAGTAGTACCGTAATGCTCTTTTGTCTCTTCACAGAATAAACCGACAGGTAACTGATATCTTTTTATTATGTCCCATGCTACCGGTAACGGCACGGGTATTTTAGGAGCTAACCCATATGCTCTTCGTATCTCATCACAGACAGTGATTGTAGGATTAAAATCTGGTTTGAGTGGCTTTGCCAGTGCCTGCGGCAGTTGTTTTAAACATCGAAAGAAACAGTTATTATTAGTTGATAATAGGCGTTTCCTTTTAACCCCATCTGTTATTGTTTCCGAATAATTATGGTCCCAACATCCAACACTGGGTGGAGGAACTACGTTTATTCTAATTCCTATGATTTCGTGTACATAATCCTCATTCGGAGGTAAAGAAAGGTCTACGTATTCATGGTATTGTTGATAAAGTGATACAAAGTCAGTAAACTCTCTTATAACAAACGAGTTCATACTCTTCATGCTCTTGGTGGTATTGCATTTGTAACTTGGTGTACTACCAGTATAGACAAATTTTACTAGTACATCAGCGCTATCAGTAAACCCGTCTGAAACAGCGTGATCCAGTCTTTCTTTTTTTAACTCTGATATCACCTCTACCTCATCACTAATTAATTCTTCTTGAGGACGACTAATAGTATACGTTCTAATTCCGTTTTTGTCGTTGTAATTCATTTTGAATGACTTTTTTATTCTATAAATCATTCACTTTTAAATGATTTTTTATTCTTTAAATAAAATGATTTTTATTAGGTAACTTTTTATTTTACAACTCTCTTACGATGAGCCGCAGAGTTAATATGATATTTTTTGGCAGAAATACAAAGGAGTTTATTACACACCTCACAATAAAATTTGTGGGAAGCGTGATATTTTTTTGATGTTCATTGTGGGCTTGTTTTTTTTCGACATCTGTCCCATTTAGTTTTCTTCTTCCCGTTTTTATAGTATGATTTTCATCTACAATAGGCGATTAATTCTTGCTTTTATACCCTTACCTAACAGTTGACCAATTTTTGATGCGGCGTTGTCGTTGGAATAATTTTTCATTTCTTTAATCAATGCACCTGGTTTTGTCGAAGGTACATATTCACTGCCGTAGGCACTTGGTTTTGCTCCTGCGGTCGGTGTTACTGGTACACTTGGTTTTGCGGTTGGTGCTATTTTATCTGCTACATACTCTCCCACCTTTTCACCAAATTTTTTACTCCCAGTGTCTAATGCTGCGGTGGCAGATTTCTTTATTGTCTCTTTTGCCAGTTGCTTTGCGGCGGTGCCTACGGCAGTGCTAAATATGCTGTCGAATAATCCACCACCTATTTGTTCCCTCGTTACCGGGTCAACAAAAATGTATGTTCCTAACTCCTTACTATATACTTTTCTCATTTTTTTTCTTACCGTTTATATTTCTCTCAGAATAAAAGTAAAACTGGTGTCAACACCATTCAAGACTATATTTCTGCCGTCTGCGTCGGTCACCCAAACACGAATCGAGTCAATCCTTGTTTTGTTTACTCTCGAATATTCTATGTGGTACGGTGTTCTCTCGAACGGGTAACTACGAGTTAGATTTGCAGTACTAAAGACGTAGATTACGTCACCCGACTTACCGTCTACAACGGAACTAGTGATCAAATCACAATGAACATAAATACTATCTATCCCGTTAGTGATGTTAGGCAATTTACTACCGTATTCCGTCTCCTTTACTGTTTTCTCGTCGAACCCGATTAACTCAGCAAAGTTACCGTCTCAAGTCTAGTTGCGCATCCGCCTTTAGTGTAATTAACACCTTAAAGCTCGTCAGATCAAAGTCCAGCCTAATTACACTGTCTTCGACTTTATCGTTTACCGATAGAAATTCTGCTACATAAGAGGACATGTCCCCGTAGCTGTAGTTACCATCAGCAAATGTTAATTCCTTGAATGTTTTCCCAGAATCAAGACTATTCTTTATTTTCTTGTTACCATAGAACTCAGAAACATTATACCAACTGTAAGTCATACTATTTATCTGAGACAAACCAAATACATACTGTTTGTTTTTAGTACCAAGGGTTGTTCAAACTGGGTCTCAAAATTAGAAGGGGTTCCTCTACCGGCATAACTAGAAAGTGTTATCTTTTGTTCCATTTTTTATTACTCGAAATATTTTCTATAAATTACTTCATGCTGTTCTTTTGTTATATCGTCTTGTTCTAGGAGAGTGTCTAGAATGCTTATACCCTCGTTTATTATCTCGTCGTTATTGTTACCAGCCTCGATACCAGCAATAAGAAGCTCTAACCGATCTACTAGCTTTGTTGGGTCATAACACAAAATATTCTTGTATTTACCACTCGACTTTTCTAGGGGATGTTTTTTGAACATACGCTTTGCAGAATCAGAATACTTTTGTTTAGGATTGTATCTCTTTGTTACTAAGTCAATGAAGTCATCATCAACTGGTTCCTGAATTACCCGTTGTCCTTTTTTGTCTAGTCCGTACAATCTATTATATTCAAAAAGCTGTTCTAAGTCCAACAGTAAATTAGAAAAGGAGCCGTTAGTGTCTAATTTATATGACCCTTTAGTCGCCAAAGCTTTTCCAATTTGTTTCTTTAATTTCTGGTAATAATTTCTATTTTTAGTCTGCTGAGCTTCTACTTGTTGTGGATCTTCCGAGTTTTTTTTTGCTTTTCCCAGGAATACATTCATACCCTTTGTCTTACTGATCTTTTCTTTGGTAGTTAGGTCGGTGTTTTCTAATTGCTTTTCGGCGTCATAGTGATCAGATATATTTACACCACCTGGTTGCATTTTAACTATCGACGGACCTGCTGTTTCATCTGGTTCATCTGGTTCATCTGGTTCTTGTATTATTACCTCCGGCTCCTGCACTGGTGGTCCTTGTAGTGCCTGCGACAGTGCAGGTGGTACCGGAGTATGCATAATATTAGGAACAGGTTGATCCACAGAAATTAGTTGACCAACTGTGGTAGTGCCTGCGGCAGGCACTACCGTAGGTGTTGTCGTAGGTATTGCAGCAACTGCTTTTGTTACTGGTTCAAAGAATTCCTGGAGTTTATCCGACCGTACACTTTTTCTTATTTTTTCTTCTTCCTTCTTCTTGATGTAATTCTGTACCGCTTTCTCTGCTTTTGACTTCTTTTGAGCTAAATCCTTTAGATCGTTTAACATTTTTATCTTCCTAATATAAAAAGTAAACACGGGTATATTTAATGAAATATCTCAGACGGTGTCAGGAGGTGCATTAACGGAGACTAATTTTGATGAAGTGTTAAGTAAGTATGCGAGCAAGGCTCAGTTAGACAGATATTTCCGTAAAGGACGAGACTTAGACATGGGTGGATATAAAATCATAGGTCTTTCACCCGGTTCCGGCAACGACCACGTAGCAACAATAAAGCAAATAAGCGATACTTTCTTTCCTGTGGTAGCGCGTAAAGACCTGGACATGAATATGAAGTATATTAGGGGACTCGACCGACTTAGATGACCCAACCTGTGCGGTAAACAAGAAATCGCTGCAGCAGAAAGTAGACACACAGAAACGGAACTTTAGAGCGGAGTTTGCTAGGAAGGCTTTTGTTGCTGCAAGTGAACGAGAACTAAGAAAAGACTTGCACAGACAGTTTCTAAGACCAATTCACCTATCACAACTTGAGAAAAAAATAAGTACTGTTTATACTAAGACTGCGTAGACGCCAAGCTAGACCCTGTTTATACTAAGACTGAGGTAGACGCTAAGCTAGACCCTTTTTATACTAAGACTGAGGTAGACGCCAAGCTAGCCGATTATGAGGGTTATACAAAAAATGAAATATATACTAAAATTCAGGATAGCAAGAGAGAATTAAGGAGATTTTTCAATAAAACAGGAGGAAAGAAGTACGAGAAAAAGAAAGCTGCATCATTTCTTCCAAGAGTGAAACCCGGATATTATGGTTCGTCTAGGAATGTAAAAGTCAAGTGGTTAACGGACGATTCCTATATCAACGGTGATATAGAGGAGGATCTCGACAACTGGAAACTAACCCTAAACCCGACGGACGGCAGTGCCGGCGGCAGTCTTTATTTGTTTGGTGCGCATCTAATATTTGAGTCGCCAGAAGAGCGCGTATCTAATAAACAAATTAAGATCATGTTGAAAATAGATCAATTGAGCCCATCAAAGGAAATATCTTTCACAAGAGTAAGTACAGATAATAAGGTCGAGATAACACTTTTTCATATCGAGAAAATAAGAAATAGCGCTACTTGTTCACTTCTTTTTACATTCTATCGATCAGTTATGAAATTAAGCGAGAAGAGTAGGATTGCGGTGGTCGAATTACAGAAACCCACTCATTCGTTGTTCCGATTCCTACAGAGTTGTGCGTTAGATATTCAATATTCTATCCGTGATTACGGTTCTGAACTAGATTTCTCAGAAGAAGGAACTAATATTATCTATACTGGCGACGAAGCTACTGATTATAAAATAATTAGAGAGCGTGATGTTATAGTTCTATATCAAAAAAAGATAATCACCAATATCGACATTGAACTAAATGTTAAAGCGTGTTCCATAGAGTGTCATACTTGGAATGATTTTGGAAGTGAACTTTGTCAGGCTGAAGGGAAGTTAGGACAATGGAAAAAAGAGTATTCCGTTGATCTTTCTAATGGGGCTCAAGAAGTTAAATTACACCTGGGTTATAATGCTAAATATGTGATGATTAGTATAAGAGGAGAAACAGGTTATCGGGTAAGAAAATTTACTTAACCCCGGAGGAACAATACCAACATGTATATCTAAGTCCTACGGTTAACACAACACCATACATTTTTAGTTACTCTCTGGGCGGTCTATTCGGTATGTCTACGTACCCTATTGCTCCTCGTGTAACTCTGATACCGATCGGGCTTCCAGTGCCCGCAGATAAACCATTTGTTATAAACGGGAAGATCTTACACTCACCCGGGGATGGGTTTCAGCAGTGGATAAAATTCAAGGATAAGTGTACACCCACATTAACTGTCCGTTTGTGCATCGGGGGTATAAGACAAGATACCACCGTAGGCACTGCCGTAGGCACTCTTCCGTACATCTCATGTTACAAAAAAGGGACGACACCAATAACTAGCACCAAAATTCTAGACACCAGGAAATCCATCGGTGGTCATAATCAATTTGAAATAAAAATGAGTCAGACGTTGGAAAGAACGACGAAATATTCTTTGGAGTTATAGCCCCAACCGGAATCGTTTGGCTAGTTTCTCCAATGACCTCACTAAATGTCATTGAAGTCGAAATTAAGTTATAGTGTAATTAAAAAATGAATAGTGATAAACCGCCAAACGGAGTTTTCGATATAGTAAATATTCAAGAGAAATCAAGGATCGTACATTCGTACTGTCCTCTTAGAGTGTGGGTGCGCAGAGATTTACTAGAAGTACTAAAGACTATCTCAGAGACTGCAAGTCCGACATCGGAATCCAGGAGTTAAAGTCGTTTGAATACCCTTTCCATTTAACAAATACTCTTCTATTTTTGTGATCCCGTCTGATAATCTTTTCTTTTCTGTATGTCTCTTGATCTGTCTTCTGGAGTTCTTGTTCGTAGAAGCTTCCTTCTATTGGCTGGTTATTCAAGTCCGTGATCTTGTAAGTTATTGGTTCTGTGTACTGGATCGTCGAAATGGTAAATACCTCTTCGGTCCAGTTGGGTGTATAACCCTTTTCAAACGTGCCTTTCGTTTTAGATATTCTGACCTTGTCGTCTAGTTTAAATTTTGGTTTACTCTTAGTTTCCTTCGTATCTGAGTAAACGGAGGATTTGCTTGCTTCTACTGGTTTCATTTTGATTGACGAGTGCTTCGTGTTATTGTACTGCTCAACTAATTGTGGAAGTACTGAGATATAATTGTAGGTGTTATTGGCGGAAAAGTAGCGAAACATCTTACCTTTGAGTGTGCGATTGAAGCGCTCTATTACTACAGCCTTTCCCTGATTGAAAGTGTGGTACATTTTTATCTTGTAGTTTTCTAGGAGTTTCTTAAACTTCTGGTTGTAAAACTCTGATCCCTGATCGACCCATAGTAATTCTAGATTTCTTCCCTCTTTTAGTATGCTCTCGAATCCAATAGCCACTTCTTGTCCTGTCTTTGATTTTAGTGGAACGCTCCAAGCGTATTTGCTGAATACATCAATCACATTTAGTTAGTATTTGTACCCCTTGTTATCTCTGGAATAAGCTTGCATGTCTACGAGATCTGCACTCCAGGTGTCATCGACATGTGATACTCTTACTTGTCTGGGAGGGAACTTTCTTCTTGCTTGCTAATGTAGTTTTTCTGCTAGTTTGTCTGTTCACTTTATTTTCTCCCTTTGCTTCACCGACTGATGATGGTTTTACTTGTTTTAGGTCAGACATCATCTTCTTGTCACATTTTTGTTTGTCGATCTGCGCATCATAACAAAGATCAGGACTCCTACAAACCCTATCTAATTTGTTCTTGGTGGGTAAGTCTAGTGAATTATAAGGCCCACAGTAATTCGTTCCTGGGAGAGTAATTCCGCCCTTCGGCATTACAGGTTTGATGGCCTTGTGTATGTCAAGATTACCACCTGCGGTGGTGCCACGCACAAACTTGGTTTTCGTGATTTTGCAGCTGGAACACGTGCTGTATTCTATGAACTTACCGTTGGGTAATTGTACGACCCTTGGAGAAAGAGACTCCGTGACTTTTTTCTCTTTTACGCAGTAGCTCATTTTTTGAAGTACTCTTTTAATAGTATTTCCTTTTTTAATGGATCCGTCGGACTGCCGCGGGCACTAAGGTCTTTGTACATTATGTCGTAGATGGGTTTCTCTTGTGCTTCTCGTAGAAAGAATAGACAGAAGTAGCCACATAGAACACTTAGTTTGTGTTGGTACTGAACTGTATTATATCTGTATTTACCCTTTATATAGTCAATAAATTCTTGTGGTGGTGAAAGACCATAACTATCAAAGTAAATATTTCTTTTGTCACGGAAGTCCCAACACACCCAATGAGTACCGGCACCACTTGTAGCGTCAAAATTAAGGACGCCGCACTCATTCTTGTTTCGTTTTAGTGGTAGATTGTCCCTACTATAAACCCCCCTGAAAGAGGTAATACGTAGTTTATCAACCCAGTCTAAAATATCAAAGTTAGTTAGCGGTTAAAGCGTCTGCCGTAGGTACTTTTTTTTGCATGACGTAGGGTTTGCGTACGCTGTCTACTTGTAGTCCTTTACCCGGTCCTTTACAATTCTAAGACCAGTTCCTGATTTCTTTTTGAGTGCTGACTGCAATTGCTCTGTCTGTATTTTTGTTAGGTGGTCAACGTAGGGTTTTTGTAAGAGGGTGGTAATTTTGTTGTGTGGTACGTCTGCTGTTAAACCGCTACCAAACACTTTTTCACCCCGGTTTCAGCTAGAGCGGAGGCCGTTCCGATGCAAAGGGCAGGTAATAGTTTGGATGCCACTGTCTTTATGACCGGAAGTGCAAGTTTAGCGTGTGCTGCAAGAAAACATCCGTTTTGTGATTGTTTTGTCATTTGTGTTTTTGAAATTCCTATGTGAACCCCAGTACCAGAGGCATTTGCTTTCTGTATTTTATTTATTTGTGTTTGTGTTAGCGCCATAGGAAAGTCACCTGTTAATTGATCATTTGTTAGTCTTAATGTTAAACAAGATATGTTTTTGTATGCTTTAAACCAAGACTATAGTTAACGTATTTACTCATTTTTAATACCTTAGATAATTACTTTATCATTTCCAATTGTGTCTAAAACTATATCTTCTTCGTTCAGTACAAGGGCAAAGATTCGGTAGGCAGCAGCTGGAGCCTGATTCAGTCTGTAATGTAACGTCAAAGATGTGTTCTCCATACTCACCGATTCCTCTGCGTAAGTCAAATCAAAATAGATTAATCCATTCAAGGAGCCGAAGTTGCTAAGGGTCTGCATGTTCCCTGTGTCATATATAGTCGTTGCTTGCGTTAGGCTTAAAATTACATGCATCTCTGAAGATTCTGCTGATTTGATTCGAACTATATCCTGTTTCCGGGTAAAAGATACCAGAACCAACTTCTTATCTTGCGGTCAGGAGGGTACTATTTGTGTTTGCTGCATTTACTTTGAAAGTGTCGAGTAACAGAGGATTTTGTTCTTGATCAACATCCTTCCCGTTTCTTTGTAAAAACACACTTACGTGTTTCGGGTGTTTTATTCCTGTTGTAATACGAAACGACACTTCAACAGATTGACCCGAGATATTAGTGTGAATGGATTCTCTTAAGTATGTCCATCGTCTTGGTTTCATGCGATTTTGAAGTACATTTGTTAAACCAACAGAATTTAATTTTAGTCCAGGAATCCAAAGTTCAAAATGTGTAATTACAGCTCTTCCATCATCAGCGCCATCAGCCTTGTATAATAAATAATCGTCGTTGTTTATTTTTACTGTTATTCCCATTTGTGTGTGGGTAAAAGATTTTGTTCCAACGAGGCAAAGAAAGAAAATCTATTTAATGGTATTTCCGCCGTTACTTCTTTTCTTGCATTAGTTAACGTTGTTCTCGCCTTAAACCCTTTATTATCAGCAGTAGTTGCATCAGTATCAGGGTAAATAAAGCTGTTTTTGCCTACACTATTCACATATCCGTCTGAAAACGTAAGCAATGATTTGACGTGATTTGCTA
>MJUU01051412.1:0-35980 GCA_002080025.1 Modiolus philippinarum | reverse complement strand
TATGTTTAAAGTGATCAGCATGAAAAGACCTTCAATTTGAGTACCAGGTTGAAGGTCATCGGTGACCTTTGACCTTGACCTTTGACCTTGTTATCAAATGAACTCGGAAACCGTAATAGATGGCTGAAAAAGTATATCAGCAAAAATGTTCATTACGTCAAGGGCTACATTTGTCACATCTGGACCGAAGCTCTCCGATGACTCCCTGCAGAGTTATTGCCCTTGACGCGTTTCAGAAATAGGTTTTTTGCTTTTAACGTTTAAACCTTTACAGATAGTATGGTCATGTAACATATCAAATTAATCAGCAAGGAGAGACCTTCAATTTGATCCCAAGGTCAAAGGTCATCAAGGTCAGCTGTCAAGGTCATAACCAATTTTTACGTTTCTTTTATCGTAAAATCTTTAAAACGATTAGAAATGGCTACTCTAATATATTGGAGACAATGTGCATCTCATCAAGATGATTTGAAACATGTGACATGACAAAACATAACACTAAACACAACATTGACTGGGAAAGACCTTGCAATTGTTCTCTGAACAATTGTCTTTTTAATTATTACTATTCTTTTTCTTCCGCGGAGCTTGTTGAAGTCGTGTCGCGACATATCATTTCGAACTTTGGTACGGTAAGTCAACTTTGGCCGGCATCGACTATGGTCACCCTGCTAAGCCGAACTATTTTTAGTAACGGAGTTATCTGCCCAAAGACCGAAAACCTTGTTATCATGTTTGCGAAGAAACCGTAACCGTTATCAAAATTCTGAATGGGGGAAAATGTTTCTTTCATCCTCAGGATGATTTGTCATGCAAAAAAATTTTTTGGGGTCGCGACCCCGGTTACGCGTTTTTGACCCCTAATTTTGTCGATTTCTCAAAGTTATCGGAATTTGATGAAATTTGGTATCCAGGTAGCTTTAATGACCCTTATTACAAATCTGGGGTCAAAAAAAAATTTTTGTCCTCCATTTTCAAAATGGCCGCCATTCGAAATTTTGTTATCGCGATATCTCGGAAACGATAAAAAATTTATGAAAACATTGTGTTGCAAAAATACTCCTCTCATAAAGATCTACATTTCTGGTTGGTCAAAAAAAAATTTTCGTCCGCCATTTTCAAAATGGCCGCCATTCAAAATTTTGTTATCGCTATATCTCGGAAACGATAAACAATTTATGAAAACATTGTGTTGCAAAAATACTCCTCTCATAAAGATCTACATTTCTGGTTGGTCAAAAAAAATTTTTCGTCCGCCATTTTCAAAATGGCGGCTATTCGAAATTTTGTTATCGCGATAACGCTCAAACGATAAAAAATTTATGAAAACATTATATGGCAAAAATGTTCCTGTTATTGAGATCTACATTTGATTCAATTGAACAAAAACTCTGCGACGAACCGTTTTTGAGTTATAGCCCTTGACCCGTATCCGTAAACTGGTTTTTTGCGAATAACTTTTAAACGCTTACAGATAATATAGTAAACATATATGTCTAAAGTGATCAGCATGAAAAGACCTTCAATTTGAGTACCAGGTTCAAGGTCATCGGTGACCTTTGACCTTGACCTTTGACCTTGTTAGCATATAAACTCAATAACCGTAATAGATAGCTGAAAAATTACATCAGCAAAAATGTTCACCATGTCAAGGGCTACATTTCATTCATTTGGAACGAAGCTCTTCGATGACTCCCCGAAGAGTTATTGCCGTTGACGCGTTTCGGAAAGTGTTTTTTTGTGTATAACATTTAATGCTTTACAGATAGTACTGTCATGTAACATATCAAATTAATCAGTAAGAAGAGACCTACAATTTGAGTCCATGGTCAAAGGTCACCAAGGTCACGGGTCAAGGTCATACCCAATTTTTTGTCTTTTTACTGTAAAAACAGTCATTAAAACTGTTAGAAATAGAAAATCAAATATATTGGACACAATGTGAATCTCACCAAGAAGATTTCAAACATAAGACGTAACAAAACATTACATTGACGGGGAAAGACCTTGCAATTGTTCTCTGAACAATTGACCTTTTAATTATTATTCTCCTTCTTTTCTGCCTCATTCTCGGAAAATTGGCTATAGATATCGTTTTGAAATTTTGGGACAATAATCAGGACCATGTCTAGTTGATAAGAAATAGGCATCGGTCGAAAATCTTTTTTCGTTCACGAATTTTCGCCCCAAGTCCGAAAAACCTTGTTATGGGATAAACTCAGAAACCATAAGAGATGGCTGAATAAAGGTAATGGCAAAAATGTTTGTTAGGTCATGACGGACATTCGTTACATTTGGACCGAAACTCTACGTTGAACCGTTCATGAGTTATGCCCCCACATCTTTGAGTACGTTTTTCTCGAACACGGTAAGAGATAGAAGCATGGTACCTTTTCCATTCAACTTAAACGATATGTGTTACATCTCAAAATGCTAAGGTCAAAGGTCATGGGTCACTTTGAACTTTGACCTCAGACCTTGTTATTGGATTAACTCAGAAACGGTAATAGATAGCTGATTAAATGTAACGGAGAAAATGTGTGTCTCGATGAAATCTACATTTGTTACGTTTGGTCCGAAATGACTGGACCAACCGTTTTGGGTCTATGGACCAAAACCGATTTTTAATTTCCGAATTTGGGTTTTTTGCTTATAGCTCAAATACCATTGAAGATACAAACTTATATTTATACAAAAAATGTTCAGGAAGACATGACCTTCAAACTCAGGTCAAGGTCAAAGGTCAAGGTCACAACCAAAACATGTATTTCATGTCAAAGAATCAATAAATGTACATATCCAGGTTAGAATTTTGGTTTTTTCCATGAATCAATAATTAGAACATTATGACGCAATGTCAGGGAAAGACCTATCAATTGTTCTTCGAACAATTGGCATACTAGTTCATAATAGCTATTGATTAATTTTTTCACCCATCAAAAGACGGACGTATAATGGTATACCCTCTGTCCGGCCCTTAATTTTTTTTCCAGAGTTTTTTCTGTAACCGCTTGACATATTGATATATATATCTGGGTGAGATACAGATCAAGTTCGAATTGGGGTCGGGTCGGTTGATTTTGTACAGAATTTTTTTTTCTTTAACCGCTTGACATAAATTGATTTGATATTTGGTATATGAGTATGGTGTATCTTGGTGAGATACAGATCAAGTTTTAGTTTGGTTCTAGTTGGTTGATTTAGTACAGAGTTATGGCCCTTGGACTTAGTGAAATTTTGAAAAATATACGTTTCCGGAGTTTTTTCTGTGACCGCTTGACATACATTGTGCATGTTGTGTATAGATTTGACATTTGGTATACATGGTACACGTGGTATATGAGTATAGGTGATGTACAGATCAAGTTCGAATTTGGTTTTAAGTCTGTTGATTTTATACAGAGTTATGGCACATGGACTTGGTCAAATTATGAAAAATACAGTTTCCCCGAATTTTCAGCTCACCTGGCCTAAAAGGCCAAGTGAGCTTTTGCCATCACTTTGCGTCTGTCGTCCGTCCGTCCATCAACAATTTCAAAAATCTTCTGTGAAATCATTGGGCCAATTCTAACCAAACATGACCTGATTCATCACCAGGATATGCAGTTACAAAATTGTGTTCGATTAATCGGAAGACCTAACAAGATGGCCGATGTTACTAAAAATAAAACATAGGGGTAAATTGCCGTATTTTTCAAATAACAGGAAAACCGCAACAGATATAAAAAAAAATCTGACTGGGGTATAAATGATCAGCATGGCAAGATCTGAATCCCCCTCCCCCTCCCCCTTTGCAATTTTGAAGAGAATCTGAAATCAATATAAGAAAGATAACAGGAAACACCTACAATGGCCGCAAATCACAATCACATGCCACAATCCACCAGGGAACCGCAAGAGAAAAACAATAAAATGACAAAAGACAAACATGGACAACGATAGGAACTCGGGATAGCCGGACTAGGTACCGGCACTAGCAAGAGCTAGCCACGGTAGGGTTAAACCGGTTTATGGGTACCCAAACCTCCCCTTTCTCTATCCCGTTTCCCTATAGTATAATAAAACATACAAATAAAACCCAATACAGGTAGACTACTAACTCCAAGACTACAATCTTGAGAAGGAAAGAAAAAGACAAAACGTAATTTAGAAAGATGGGACGAGGAGTGCTCGCCGCTAAACTGCCGGCTAGCTCAAGGAGCCTAGTCTGCTGGTAAAACACTGTCGCACTACGGAATAAAGATCAAACTCAAATCTCCCCGAAGGGTTTGGTAAAGAATTATCATAGAAAACCTGTCTTAGAGTTATTGCCCTTTTTCCGTAAAAATTTCAAAGTTTTAATACTTATTATTTTTTATTTGAAAAACTATAACCGATAGAGGTCAACATTAAATTGCAAAAATGTTCAGCATATCAAGATCTACCCACCCTGGAATTTGGTTTCATTTCAAAATGGCTGCCAAAAAAGGAGGGAAAATTCAACATTGTCCGATTTCAATGAAATTTGGTTTCCGAATAGATATTAAAACTGAACTTAAAAATATGGTCTTAAAGATATGGTCTTAAAAATTGTTATTGACCGCCATTTATGAAATGATGTCTCGACTTTAAAACTGGTGACAAAAGTGATCATTAGCAAGAACGTTTTTTGTAAAAAAAAAAAAGCCGAACAAAGACAAATAGTAAAACATGATCAGACTTTAAATGCAGTTCAAGATATTGGTTTGTTTGAGCTACCAAAGTTGGAGAGACTGAAGTTCAACTGTATCATGTGTACAACTTACAATGTAAATTTTTGCAAAAACATCAGTTTCTCCATCTTTTCTTTACAATGCCTGAACATGTTTATTTGATATTTGGTATATGATTGTATGTTTATAAATTACTGATTAAGTTTAAATTTGGTTCCTTTTGGACGATTTTTGTGGACAATTATGGCCCTTGGACTTCATATTTTTTCTACCTTTTCTATGCATTAACTTGATATTTATACTTCCGCAAACAAAGTTTGGGGGTATATAGGAATCGCCCTGTCCGTCCGTCCATTTGTCTGTCTGTCCGTCCATGTACCTTATCAGCGCATGTTCTCCTAAACCCCTGATTGGATTTTGATGAAATGTTGCACAGTTGTAGTACACCAACTGAAGATGTGCATGAAGCAATATCGTTGCTATCCAAAATTATAAAGGGGAAATTCGTCTATGAATATTTTCTGGAAAAGGGGATCAAACCTTGTCAGGGCATGTTCTCCTAAATGGGTACTTTGATATTGATGAAATGTTACACATTTGTAGTACACCACCTGAAGATGTGCATGAAGTAATATGGTTGCTGTGCGAAATTTTGAAAGAGGAATAATTTGTCTGAATATTTTCTGGAAAAGGGGGGGGGGCAACTTTGTCAGCGCATGTTGTCCAAAACTGTTGCTTTGATTTTGATGAAATGTAAGACAGTTGTAGTACACCACCTGAAGATGTGCATGAAATAATATGGGTGCTGGCCAATTTTTTGAATGGGAGATAATTTGTTTTGAATATTTTTGGAACGATTGAGACAATCGTTTTCATGTCACTACCTACCAAACACGGATGACTGGAAGTTTCTTGCCTACTCGCTACCTTTTATATTAAATTCGCTGGAATATAGTTCACGGAGTATAGTTTCGCGGAGTAATTTACTTGTTGACATATCAAAGGATGGATACCACTAGACAAGAATATTGTTATAACTTAATTACCGTAATTAAAATGAAAGTGATAGCTATCTCAGTGATAAAAATTTTTAAGACAGTCTTTTATTGATTTTATAAGCAAGTGGTAAATTATCGGTCAATTAGTTTGCATAGTTGATTGCTTCCTTTCGACACGTGTTGGCAGACAAGCTGAATAAATTACCTCTTCATTTATATATACACCTTAATTACTAAACATCACAAATGCAGTGATTAAATCTGGCAGAATGATTTTGACTAAATCTACTTAAATTAAACAAAGCAATGTGTATTTTCTGAACAGCAATTGTGTCTTTACTTCGTTTGCTTAGTCTATAAATAGATTATGGATTGGGGTATCAATAAGGGTCATATATTGTGCAGTTACTGATTTTAAGATAATAATAAAGATTGAAAAATGAAAACAGTTTCCTTATCAAAAGCAATTACCCACATATTTAAACTTCTGTCCGACTAATATAACACAAGTATTAATATTTGATTCTATTTTCCCCTTTTGGGATGTTTTGTTTGTTTGATTAATTTGACTGGTTTTTAAAAATAGAAAGTTGAAGACAATTTTCTTATTACAAGCACTACTTGCTGATTTAAACTTCGTTTTCCTAATAAAATACAAAGTGTTTTTACTTATTGTTTTTAGTTTGTTTTGTTTTTTGAGTTTTGTTTAGTTTTTTTTTAATGTACATTAATTGGCTGAAAGATAGGTCATTGCTTTATTGTAAAATTTCAAGACAGTGGAACCTGTCCAATCTTGCAGATGACGACATGTATTTTGAATGCCTTGCAATTCCAAATTATTGGTTTACTCTGGGAGACAGCTTTCTTTGTCTATGTATTCAGATATCTGTTAAAGTGCAACATATCCTGTGGTTCTACAATGGATGGGATAAATGTTTGGTCTTTGTATAGTTGATCTTTATGGGCGAAAGGCCAGAGTGAGATTTCCTCATAAATAACAATGACTATATATTTCTATTCTATGTTCTAACAATATATATATCCTTTTGCGATATTGGTGGTATTTTATATTGTTTGATAAACAACTGCAGTAGAATACCGAAGGAACAAAGGCAAAAATCGAAGTCCAAAGACATGGCAAAAACGAGAACACAGAAAACAATGACGTTAGACAGCTACAAAGCACAGAAATAAAAAAAAACACAAAATTCAAAACCAAGACACTCACAGTTTGAACTCCCATTAAACTGAGAGTGACATCAGGAAGGGTAAGCATATTTATCATCTTACAACAAAAGTAATGAAAAAAGACTTTAATTAAAATGAACAGTACAACCATATTTCAATATTTTGTTAAATTCGCCGTATATGGAATACGGAATACCCCATTTCTTTTGTCTTTTTATGAGCTATTGTTGTCTTGATTTTGGATGTTATTTTTAAATCATTGCAATCTAGGAGCTATAGGCACACTAGTCCCCAAGTTGGTACTCATTTATGTATCTTTTAAATTATGAGTGTCCTTGTCTGACACAAGATGGCAAGTAGCTTATTAACATTTGCTATATATTAAAACACATTCAATAATCTTCTATATCTGAATTATTTAACACATAATATATTTCATAAATTGTTTCCTGTAGTAGAGATAAGTTCTAGGTAAATCAAACATTGGTAAGGATAGTAAAACAAACTTTGACCGGATTCTGTTTGACACGAATAATTTGTAAATATCATTTTAAAGAAACATCCAGTCCAATCGTTCCATTAGTGATATCAGCTCTTTGATCTGGATAAAGTGGTAGGGGTGTGAACCTTGTCACAGCATGTTCTCCAAAATGTGTACTTGGATATTGATGAAATGTTGCAAAGTTATACCACCTTAAGATGTGCATGAAGTTATAAAGTTTCTGTATGAAATTTTTGAAAGGGAGATAATAAGTCTTTGAATATTTTCTGGAAAAAGGGGGGGGGCAACTTTGTCAGCTCATATTCTCCAAAACTGCTGCTTGGATTTTGATGAAATGTAACACAGTTGTAGTACACCACCTGAAGATGTGCATGAAATAATATGGGTGCTGCCCAAATTTTGAAGGGGAGATAATTTGTTTTGAATATTTTCTGGATAAAAGTGTGGGGATGTGAACCTTGTCAGCGCATGTTCTCTTAAACGGGTACTAGGATATTGATGAAATATTGCACAGTTGTAGTATACCACCTGGAGATATGCATGAAGTTATATAGATTCTGTCTGAAATTTTGAAGGGGAGATAAATAGTCTTTGAATATTTTCTGGAAAAGGGGGGTATATCATTGTGTCCATATTTGTACCGTGTCCACAACTGTACTGTGTCCAAACACACTTAAATTTTCACTTCACATATTGATTCAGGGTTCAATTGGGGGTATAACTGAGTGTCAGTGTTGACAGTTCTAGTTGTTAAATGATTACATGTTGGTAAGGCACATATTCTTATCGATTGTTTTTTTCAAGTATCATGCACTTTTGGCGCAGCAGTTTATTGTCTTTTATCTTGTAAAACTGTTTGAGCAACTAGAAAGAATTTTTGTATAAGATCTCACTTGAAATACTGTAACAAAATTTTCAGAAAATTGGATATTGCAAGTTTCAGAATTAGGAAATTTGTAAACCCATATACATTGTATACTTTGTAAGTCAAGTGCAATCACTACAATTGGCTAGTGGGCAGGGGTATCTTTTGTGATCAGCAGATCACATTTTCTAGTTTGATCATATTCTTTTGCTGTGCAAGAAAGTTTCTATTGTAAAGTTAATTTGTGTAATTGGTTTTCAGTTTTGTAACCTCTTCCTGTTACGACCTTACTAACTTTAAGCGGTGCTGTCGTCATCTTAGACATTTATGTCCTGGTTAATAACTTTACTTCGAGCTGACGGGACGTATTATGGTATACCGGTGTTCGTCCGTCTGTCAACATATATGGGACTTTCAATATCCCAGAAATGCATATAATGGCATTTTCCGTCCATGCACAGTATAACCGGATAATGTTTAATTTTTTTTTTAATTTTTGCAAGATTGTCGAGTACGACAGAAGAAAACCCTTTTTACGATAATTTTTTTTCTATTCAAGAATTATGGAACTTTTGAATTTTCGGGAAAAAAGTAAATTTCGTCTTTATTATTGAAAAGCTTAATATTCTTTAATTGTGTCGCCTGCATCTAGTGCAGGATCGACACACATAGGGATCACTCTCCGTCGTCTTGCGTAAGTCTGTATGGCTAAAAAATTTTAAGCATTATCCACATCTCCTCCTCAACCGTTTGGCATTTTTCAACGAAATTTGCAGGAATGCTTCAGTATATATTGAAGATGTGCACCATGCATTTTGTTTTCTTTAATTTTGTTTTTTTTTTCCAGATTTTACACTATTTTTGGACTTTGTCGTTTAAGCTTACTGGAGTCTTGAGGGTACGTCTCCATTATCCGTAACTCCTCCTAAACCGCTTGGCACTTGTCAACCAAACTTACAGAAATGCTTCAGTATATATTGATTGATGTGCACCATGCATTTGTTTTTCTTTAATTTTGTTTTTTTTTCAGATTCTATGCTGTTTTTGGACTTTGTCATTTTAGTTTATTGGAGTCTAAGGGTATGCCTCCATTATCCTCAACTCATGATAATGGTCCTGTATTTTTTTATATCACATGACTCGGGTTAAAGTTTGTGTTAATGTTCATATCTGAGAAACTCGTCTTCGTCTTTGAGAGTGATGCTGATTCAGATGATAATCGAGTCACCCTGACCTACATTTTATGCTTCAATAACTCGGGTTATTGTCTGTGTTAAGGTTCATATCCAAGGTTCATAGCTGCTTTTGAGAATTAATATTTTGAAATTGTAACAAAATTTGGAAATTTAATTGCTACAGGCGATGGTGTTAGCTGCCGTTTCCGACTGCTCCCATTTTGTAGTCATATAATTTGAATAGATTTAGTTTGTGGACGCTGATTCTCGCACAACTTTCATTGGATTTCAATCAAATTTACATGTAGTAATATGGATCAGTGAGCTATACAGGCTCTTGGAAGCCTGTAGTTTGCGTTTACACTGTGGAAATTGTCAGACATGTGTTTTGTAACTGAAACATCATGTATGTACTGTATGCTGATTCCGGAAATTGAAGAGTTGATTGAATGTCTGGCAAGCCATATTTATATTTAATCAACGTAGATTATCCTGTAAACTGTATATTGCTCAAGTATCAAGTTGAACGTGGAAGTACCCAAACTGTACAGTGTACCCATATTGCACCAATCTATAATCAGATATTAAAAACCCTGCAATTTGACAATTTATGACATCTTCAAACAGGACGGAAAATTATACTGTAAGGAAGCTGAGCTCGCTTTTTTTTGGCAGTGCCATTTTCATATTATAAGTTGCCATGGCAATTGAAAACGTCATTATGTGACGGAAATATTTAGAATGTAGCTGTATATGTCGAGTTATGATACTAATTTTGTATAACATTGTGTATCTATGATTATTCGGATGTTTCTGCTAATTTTTATATGTTCATAATATGTAATATACGTTAAATATACGTATTTATGCACACGGCTCTATTATTGCACACGGCCCAATAAATTTGTACAGGACTACCTAATTTTGCGCACGGCACCAAGAAGACAAAATAGTTTATAAGAGATGGAAAACTGTCATTTTCTCTCTGATTTTCATAAAGCATAGACCGAACGGTTGGTTCTGGAGGTCAACAAATAGGACAAGAGTCTAACATTGTGATTTACATTGTTCTTATTCCGATAATAGGTTACATTGTGGTTATTAAGTTAGCAAACAACGGCAGTTGAATACTGAAGGAACAAGGGAAGCGAAGACCACAAAAATCGAAATTCAAAGACATGGCAAAAAACGGCAACAGAGAAAAACAGACAAAACAAGGACAGTAACGAATCAACTGTGAAATGTACACTTCACAATTGAATATTGAGAAGAAGCTCAGTTGGCAGTCGTTCAACTGAGCACAAGTATAAAGTCAAGTGAGCAGATTCTCCTTGAGAGAATTGACAGTTTACAACTATTTGGTTTCCTTTGAATTACTTTGAAGTGTATCTAAATATTTGGCTTTATTGAGCAAACTCATTTTATTTTATATCAGTTTTCCTGTACTGACATCGAGGTGTAGGTCAACTGAGATTTGTTGCAAATCCCCAGATAACTAGGTAACTTTTTATTTCCGTGCATTGTAGCTGTCTCACGTCCTTGTTTTGTCTTTGTTTTTATCTGTTACCGTTTTTGCCATGTCATTGGACTTCGATTTTTGTAGTCATCGCTTCCCTTGTTCCTTCGGTATTCTACTGCCGTTGTTTTGTTAGAAAATATTATAATTAAGTATTTTGGCTCGGTTCACGTGACAATTATATGAGCCAGCATGGTTGAATTGATTAGAGTTACCTTTTTTGCAGATTTCATTACACCAGGGATGTTCGCCTCAGGAAATATAGCTAAACATCCAGTGTATGTCACACTATATACCCCGTCTGAAACCTGAATAACATATGATATTTGGAAAACTGCCAGGTAATATAAGTTGCCATGGAAATTGACAACGTCATTACATGACAACAGCTTGGTGGAATTGACCTTTTTCGCAGATTTCATTTCACCAGGGCTGTTCATCTGAAAAATAAATGTAATTCAGGCTACAGACGGGGTATATAGCGTGACATACCCTGAAAGTTTATTATTTTTCCTTCGGTTTCCTCTCAGGAAATATAACTAAACTTCCCGAGTATTTCATGCTATACTCAGTATTAAACCTGAATAACATATAATATGATCTAAATGGAAAACCAAAATCAGCTAAGGACAGAGCTTTGCATAGAAGATAATCCCCTAGTATTCAACAAAATTTATTAAAATTTAGAAATTGCATGTTTCAAAATTAAATAGGCTTTCGGGTCAGCACCGAATCACTGACTCCTTGGCTGGTGAATACCCTCAAGGACTAACAGTCCACCGGAATTTGCAGCTACCCAGCAGTGGCAAATAACAAAATACCGAGGTTACTGTAAAATAGGTGGGGCTATCGGAATTGATCTGTTAGATTTTGTGTTGTTTGCCAGAAAGAAAAGAAAATCGAACAAGGTATCGTTGAGAATCCTGGATATCAGTGGTGGCAACTATATTGTGGCACAAACAATACAGTTTTTGTTTTTGCTGTGAACCTTGCAAAGACCAGAGCGTTCCAGTTTCTATGAAATGCTTGAGTAGTTAAGGGAATTATAAAAAAATTCAGTAATTTTGTGAAATTTCAAAGTCTCTGTTGTAATAAGTTTTATCAATTAGTATAGATGATGGTTTAAACCTATTGGGGACAACATTCTTCACATAATTTTTGTTGGTGGCCAATACATTCAGTAAGACATATGGTGGTCTTTAAAATTCTAAATTTTAGTGAAAAAAGGCTAAGACTGATATGCTTACCCTTCCGGAGCACCTGATGTTACTTTTGGGAATTTACACCATGATTGCTAGTCTTTCTTATTCTGTGTATGTTACAAGGCAAACTGGAATCCAGGAGGATCCGAAATCCTCCTTATTCTGATTTCTTCTAGGACAAATTGGAATTCTGCTTTGCGCTGGCTTTAATCCAGTGTAAATTAGAATTCCAATTTCTACTAGGACAAATTAAGATATCCAGATCTGCCCTACGAGGATTCTGGATCCTACTGACTATAAAAAGATCTAATACAGTTAATGAACAACGTGACAATATGAGATAAAAGTAGATTTCTAAATTCAAGTAGTACTTGTAATTTTTTTTTTATTTCAATGCATATATATTTTATCCCAATATTCTTGATATGGGATGTTGTCTCCTTGACATTTATCCCATTTCCTTTCTTTTTCATATTGATCTTTGATTTTTGACTAGACAAATTAACCTCCAGTCAGGCTCCGTAACACATTCTAAATCGTTTAAAGAATCTTTTCCAAAGATGGAATAAGGAAAAATTATTTAACAAAAGAGGATCTTATTGGTTTAAAGTCTGTTTATTTTCAATGTCTAAATGCTGAAGACCCTACTGAACTAACTGAAATCTCGCTTATCCAAACATGTCAAAAATCACCCCATCAATCAAGATGGTCTATGTATATTTGCAATGGTAAATGTCATATTTTCAGGTGTTCATGTCGAAAAGCTAAATGTTCCACAAAATGTCACAAGAACAATTTGAAGGAATAGCTTAATACCAAAGTTACTGTGAATTTATTTTCTGCATATGAGCATTTCGACAACTTATGTCTTTTTAGTGCAGATAAAATCGTAATGTTTGGAAGACCATAAACTCAAAGATGTTCAAAAACTGATAGAGAACAAATGCCCAATATGATCAAAATGTAAAGCCAAAATCAGTGAAGGACAGGGCTTTGGATGAGGGAGATACTCCTTAGTTTTAAACAAAATTTACAATAAGATTAAATATTGCAAGGTTTCAAATAGAATCGGCTTTCGGGCCAGCAAAGAAGTACTGACTACTGGGCTGGTGAATACCCTCGGGGTTTAACAGTCCATCAGCAGAGGCACCGACCCAGTGGTAACAATGTTGCAATAAATAGGTGTCAGTTTAAGAAAATATTGTAAATATGTTGCACTAGTAACTGTTTCAACTTCAATTTGTCCTAGTAGAAATTGGAATTCCAATTTACACTGGATAAAAACCAGGGCAAATCAGAATTTCAATTTGTTCTAGGAGAAATCATAATTCCAATTTGCCCTATAAGGATTCCGGATCCTCCTGGATTCCAATTTTCCCTGTAACATGTACATGTTTTGTGTCTGTGTGGTGTCTCTAGTGTTCTGGTGTTTAGCTTTGTTCGCGGACTTTGTTCCTTCTCATTATTGCATTGTTTTGATTCCCGGATAATAAGCTTATAGTTAAGAACTCTGTGCCACATCAAGATTATGTAATATTGGAAATTAAAGGCCACCCTACAAAAATCGAAAAAGCTTGTCAAGATCGTTTTTAATAGCATTTTGATGTATTTACGAATGTAACTCTTTTCATTCAAAGTTATGAAAGTTACTTTGTTACTTTGTAAGAAGAGATCCTATCACGATTGTCTGATACTAAGGTTATGTTCAAGGATGTTAGTTCAGGTCAATATACCTGATCGTAATATTTTGAAACTAAAAAAATATTGTTTGATTATCCTACTTTAGTGATACCTTCTATCAAAATGAAAAATAATATATAAAGACGGTATGTGGTTAGAACGTAAGATCAACCCTGCTGGTGCTCTTCGTCATATTTAAATTTCAAATATTTAAAGACAATCATTCCTTGTTTTCAGCAACTTTTTTCGAATTTACAGAGGTATAACAACAAGTTATTAATGGTTTTTAGTAAATTTCCTAGAGGCACTAAATGATGCGATTTCTATGCTTCTGGCCAGTTATATATATTTTTTTATTGAAGGTAGTAGACCCACAATATGGGAAGAAATTCTTTAAACCAGTCAGGAGTTTGAAGCAGCCAGTTTAACCGATGGTATTTAAGCCTTAATGTAAAACAGAATTAATATAATCTATTAGAATATATAAACGGAAATTATTAAAACAAACATACGGGTGATTTTAACAGTTATTTCCGTGCTTTGTTGCATATTTAGAAATGAAAGTTGGGTGTCTTATAAGAAAGAGGAGATGCTTACTCTACTGGTGCACCTGATCTCACCCATGGTTTTTATTGGGTCCGTGTTGTTCATCTGTGTGTGTTTTTATTTTTCCATTTTGTCCCGTAGTCAAATTGTGTCCTTGTTTCTTAGTATTTCTGATGTTGCCATTGTCCATGGATTGTTCGTTCTTTTGATTGACGATTCGGTTCTCACTTACCCTTCTCATAATATTTAAGCCATCTTCCTCAACATCCACTGAACTCGCTAAGCTGCCTTTATTGCTGTACACGAATGAATTATTTGGTTTACAAGTAACTGATTTCTTTTTAAACTCACCTTGCCATTTCCGTATGACGTTTTCAATGTCAAAACAAAACAACATTCGTGAATTTTTAAAGAAAAGTCAAGTTTTAAGATTTGATACGTTTTGAAATCGATGCAGTTTTACCTTCTGTGGTAACCTTGAGTTAAGAACCTACACGAACAAGGTTTGTTGTGGCATTTTTTATTGAGATTCGAAGTTTTAATTTCTGACCCCCCCCCCCCCCCCACCGCAAATTATTTTTGTAATGTCTTTGTGGGTAAATTTTAGCAACGAAGTTTGAGAAATCGACGTCTTCAGGCATTTCACAAAATATTCATAATGAATTGTTAAAAGTCTCTCGCTTCAAATTTTCAAAGGGATGAGGAACCTCAAGATTATCTGTGAGGACATTCTGATATGACTCGGGTGATTTATTACTAAATGCTACGCCAAAATCTGTCCCCGCACTTGATCTACAACCCATTTTTAACTAAATATAGCTGTTTTTCGTTAATTTGCCTATCAGTCCACTCGGAATTCTGATACCCGCATATAATCCAGAAATTATAATATGCAAATGAGCAAACCGATACTTATTTCTAGCTATGGCTGTCACATGCCTTGTATTGTCTTCGTTTTTCTGTGTTACAGTTTTGGCATGTCTTTTGACTTTGACTTTTGCGATCATCACTTCCCTTGTTCCTTCGGTATTCTACTGCTTATCTTCTCCTCACTTAAGTACTCATGGAAGATATTTTTGGCCTTCAATTGAAAGAATGCTTCTTTTTTTTACTTTACTATGGGGTTTGACATATTCAACAAGGCGGGTGCATGCATGATACGGTGCACCTTAACGTAGAAATGTCTTGGATGGGTTTGATGATTTCTTTCCGGTATACCTTTATAGACAGGTTTCAACTCCTTACCTGGTTTGCGCCAGGTTCCCCCTTTTTCTCACAAGTATATCTTTATGTAAGTAATAGCTTGAGGCCATATTGTTGAACTCCTCAGGGGGTTTGCCCTTTCTCTGATTTGCAAATATTTGAGGTTCATTGAACTGTTTTTCGAATAACCACCAACCCGGTCATATGTTAAAAGAACAAATATCAGAAAGGTTGACAGACAAAGTGTTTTTTTTCCTTACCCGATCAAATCTGAATTCAGATAAATAACAAAAATTCCAAAGTTGCACAATAAACAGTAAACTGTATTATTCTGTATACGTGGTTCAAGAAGTAACCTTTCATCACCAGCATTACAGTTAAATAGTATTGAAAGTCATAATAAAAAAAACAGGTAGAGGTTCACATTACTAACAATGCGATGGAGATGAACATTAACACAACGTAACTCAACACCCTGTTACAAAACTTGAGGTTCAACAAAAATATGCTATAACAAAGAAAATACAACTTCATAAACCATAGTTTGAGAAGAATCAGTGCCTGCTAAAATGCGAAAGGGTCCGGAGCACAATTTTCATCAATAGCAACTAATGCCTCTAACAAAAGGACTGGTTGGCGATCAAGCACCGATGTGCATAAGAGAACAGGGATGTTCAGTTGTTTATTTAGCAATGAATTCTGCTCAAACTTGAACTTTATAAGATGCATAAGCTCATTATTGACGGATGCGTGGTGATTTCAATATGGAGAAAAGCTATAAAAACACTGTTTCATCGCTTGGTTTTAACATGTATTTGTAGAGACTGTCTTATGTGTATAAACTCCATATACTTTCATTGTTATTTTGTGATCCTCCATATAATCACAAGAAACTGGACTTTGAACTTACTATGAGGTAGGAGCAAAGCTTATTGTTGAAGGCCTTATGGTGACTTCCAGATGAATAAGAATAAAAGCGTTGATCCATTCCTTTTTTACCATGCATTTGTAGTGACTCTCTCATTTACATTTATTCCGTGTCCCTTCATTGCTGAATTAAATGTTGGCTTGCAAAAGGATTTTCAAGATAAAAGAAATTGATGTCAAGCCACCAGTTGCCTGAGGTTTTGACTCATGTTCCCTCTGTATCTGTAGCTATGGTGATTTTGTTGTTATCTTATCTATCTAAAAGATAAACATTTAGGAAACTGCAAATACTTCTATGCCAGCCTCATTTCCTAATTTTTATGTATACATTTACAACAGATGTAGATTACATGCTAGGCTGTATGATAAACGCAATGTCTTATATTTTTTAATTGTCAACTTCCCTTTCCTATGAAGCAACATTCTTACAGTGTTATCATAAAGAGTTTACCTCCAAGGTTATTTACTACTGAAGGGTCTGTGGTCGATACAGTAGAGCCGGTTTGGAACGTTACAAAACTGGTATAACCAAGCATTTCAAGATCATTGCAGTGGACATTTTTTTCCCGATGGTATCCACCTGCTTGTGTCTTTTTGCCTCATGAACTTTTTTTCCTAGACCGGTTGACTCTACAACCGGAATTGAACAGTACAACATGGCGAGTGCCTTAGAAGAAGCAGAAAATGCTTTCTTTACCGGGGCAACTGATATAACTTATGATTAAAAATTTGGATTGTGTTGTTCCTCGATATGTGTGTGTCCGTTTTTATGTGATGTCTTTAACCAATGTTGCCATTGTATACACTAGGTCATGAATATGAAATACTGTGGAAGTAGTTTTATTCGTTGACACCAATTTTCGTGGTTTTGATATATATCACTATTTCGTGGGCACTTAAATTCGTGGTTTCCAATTTTATGCATTAAACTATATGCAAAAGGAACATTTCGTTGGGAACTTAATTTCGTGGTTGTAGCGAACCACGAAATCCACGAAAATTGGAACCCCACGAACAAAAGTACTTTCACAGTATTCGTATTTTCTGAGCAAACTTTAAAATGTTGAAGCTTTATGCACAAAGGTGCGTGGATGAAAGTATAATATTTCACTTGAAAGATTATTTTCTATTTCTGAAGAACGAAAGTCTTTGATTCTACGAATCTGTCACTTTTGGTGAAAATGGGACTTCTTTTAGATCAAATATTCGGTGTTTCGGTGTATAATATTTCATGCAAATTCCATTTTCGATTCCCATCGTGTACATGATGAATGATTCAAGTAATAATTTCAACATTTTATAAAAACAAACAGCTCTTAAATATCTCGGGCATTCTCAACAAAAAATACTGCATATTAATGACCAAAGGGGGTGGGGTATATGGATTTTTTACTGACGTCTTCGTTCCCCCTATCAAAAACCCTCCGAAACAAAAAGGTCTTCTTACAATAATTTACTAATTTTCAGCCGTTGTAGGTGTTTCCTGTTAACAATTTTTTACATTTGAGAAATAACAAAATACTTTAACATTAAAGGAATTCAAGTCGGAATTAAAAAAACAAATTAACCTGAACCTTAGTAAAACTCAGATCAAGTTTGAATCAGAATCAAGAATTATGACATTTTTTTACAGGTCTATGTAGAACTATCGGAAATGATTGTTACATTCTGTAAATAAACAAAAACACTTTCAATTACTAAAAATAGCATTCCCAGTCCACAATCCACAAATAAAAGCTAAAATAAATAAACAAAAAAAAAAAAAAAAAAAAAAAAAAAAATAACAAAAAACAAAATACGAAAACAGAAAACTTGAACCACAAAAATACAAAGAAGACAAATGACAAAATTAAATAACGATGGGAAGTGGGAAGGAACTTGGCAAAGGCATCAGCAAAAGCTAGCAGTATAACAAGTTGATGTGTAAACGAATTTCTTCATCGAGTTTCCTTATAGCAATATATATACATACGAATAAAATCAAAGTCTCATAGATTTCAAACTCCAGGACCACTATGATGAAAAAAAGAAAAGCATCAGACAAATCGTAATTTAGAAAGATGTGTTAAGAAAACTCAGTTAACTCAAGGAGCTTAGTCTGCTGTTAGAACACAATCGCATTACGACTGACGATTACACTCAAAACTTCCAAAAAATGTTGAGAAAGAGTCATTATGTATTTCAGTAGGCATCGGCAGTTACAGTGAACTGCCACTATACGCTTATACGTGTAAATTGGCCGTTTATCGGACCTAATAGCATATTTAACGGATCCATGTATAATATCCTGACTAAATCCACTTTTGCGTATCGTCTAGGTAGAAAAATGCCCTTAATAAATACTGTAAACGTATTAATTTTCGTGGTGTTCTTATTTTCATAATTTTTGCAGTTGGCTCTGGAATGCGAAAAATAGTTCCCGTGAAAATAAGTTTTCGTGTAGAAAAATCCTTTAACACGTTGAAAACCGCGAAGATTGATACCTGCAAATATGTCGATCTTAACTAAACCGCGAAAATAAGCATCCGCGAAAATTAATACGTTTACAGTAACTTCATACTTTGATGTCTTCTGTAAAACTAAAATATGTTTTGAAAAAATAAATATCAATTTAATAATTTATGAGATTTAATACCTTGTTTTAAAAGTTGAATGTGATAGTAGTTTAAGTTCTTTTAAATCATAGAGAAGAACAAAAGTGTATGAATCGTACCAGTTAAGATATAAACACAGATGGAGCTAGAGAAACGTACCGTCATGATCAAGACAACCGCAAATTAATAATAGCAAAACCAAATCATCCTTTCTGTCACAAATTTTAGCTTTTTTTATTTTACCAGAGCCATTGATGATAATAAGATCCAAATCGCCATGACTTAGAATAAATTGTTGCGTACTTAAGATACAGTTTTTGTTGGTAAATGATGTCAACATTATCTAAAAACTGGGTGTTGTCAGTAGTAATGATACCATAAATGTCCGTGCAAAATTCAAAATAAGTATGTGAGTCGTATATTTATAGAATCTAAATTTCTGTCAATGACAAGTTCATAAACTTTTAAATTTTAAGCATTTTTTTTTTCAAATTGAGGTAAATATTTATTAGCGTATTCCTCAATATTTTCACAAAACAAACAGAAAAAGATTTCAGCACTTGAATTTTTGCTTGACAATATATTCATTCGTTTCGGTAACTGTATTTATCGCCAGGTCATAGGAATTCCTATGGGTACCAATTGTGCACCACTTATAGCGGACCTCTTTTTGTACTACTACGAATCTCAATTTATGACCAACATCAGCAAAGACCGATCTAAACAGCATTTAATTGAAAATCCGATATTTGGATGATATTTTAACTTCAAATAATGACGACTTAAATACGTATTATAAGAGATATACCATAAAAGTACGTAACGGTTGACGAACGTAAAGGGACCATTTATTTTTGTATATTGATTAAATTCAATGGTACCAAGTTTTCATTCTAAATGACAAGTACTGTATACCCGACTCAATATAAAATAAATTTCAATCTATTTGCATTTTTACAGCAAACTTTAACACTTTTTAAAGTCGTTAAATCTAGATCGCATCCACGTGATCGCATCTCTCTCGTCAAAGCTGGTCATACGTACGATATACTTATCTGAGTGACCATGACCTTAACCAAACGATTGATAATTTAATTTCACTGAATCTACTTGATCGGTGTTTAGAATCAATTTATGACATTTATTGATTATAACTTTTTCGATAATGAGAGAGGATTGTTAAATGCTACATTGTAATACTCAATCTCTTTATGACTTTTGTTTGAAAGCAACTATTTGATACTTAAATATAAAACAATATTTTGAGAACAAAATAATCTAGCTTAGGAAGAGATATAAAATTAATCAAGATATATTTTAATGAAGTATTATAATGATAAATTTAATTATAATCTTTTAAGTGCGCGAGAAGAATATAAGGGACCGACCATTTAACTTGAAGAGGGGGATAATGGTTTTTTTCTAAAAAAATATTCTGGATCTGATTTTATTTTGTTGATACTCGTGAAAAAAAAAATAAATAAACTGTCCAGAAAAAAAAAACCATAACCCCCCCCCCCCTTCAGGTTAAATGGGGCAGGAAAAATTAGCCTTATATATACTGCCTCGGAAGACAGCTCTCCTTGCAAAAAATATGTATTATAATGATAAATTTAACTAGTAGGTCTTTCCCTGAAGTTGCTTCATAATGTTCTAATTATAGATTCATGGATAAAACCAACATTGTAAGCTAAATGTGTACATTTATTGATTCTTTAACATGAAATACGATTTTTGGCTGTGACCTTGATCTTTGACCTTGACCTAATTTTGAAGGTCATGTCTTCCTGAACATTTTTTGTTTGAATATAAGTTTGTATCTTCAATGGTATTTGAGCTATAAGCAAAAAACCAAATTCGGACATCGAAAATCGGTTTTTGGTCCATAGGCCCAAAACGGTTGGTCCAATCATTTCGGATTCATGTAACAAATGTAGATCTCAACAAGACGCACATTTTCGCCATTACATTTAATCAGTTATCTGTTATGGTTTCCGAGTTAATCCAATAACAAAGTTTGAGGTCAAAGTTCAAAGTGCCCAATGACCTTTGACCTTAGCATTTTCAGATGTAACATATATCAGCTAAGTTGAATGGAAAAGGTTCCAGGCTTCTATCTCTAACCGTTTTAAAGAAAAACGTACTCAAAGATGTGACGAAATTTTGCGGGGGCATTACTCATGAACGGTCAACCGTAGAGTTTCGGTCCAAATGTAACGAAGGTCCGTCATGACCTAACAAACATTTTTGCCATAACACTTCTTCAGCCATCTCTTATGGTTTCTGAATTTATTCCATAACAAGTTTTTCTCGGACTTTGGGCGAAAATTCGTGAATGAAAAAAGATTTTTGACCGATGCCTATTTCTTATCAACTAGACATGGTCCTGATTATTTTGTTAAAATTTCAAAACGATCTCTCCAGTCAATTTTCCGAGAATGAGGCGGAAAAGAAGGAAAATAATAATAATAACTAGTACGTCAATTGTTCGAAGAACAATTGAAAGGTCTTTCCCGGAAGTTGTGTCATAATGTTCTCATATCTCATTTACCAATAAAACTAAGATTCAAAATCATCGATATTCATCGAGGTTCCTCACTGTGTTGAAGACCGTACGGTGACCCCTAGATGCTTTGTTTTGGGTCGTTTTCACCTGGATATGGGATGTTGTCTCCTTGACATTTACCCCATTTCCTTTCTTTTTCATATTGATGTTAAATGAAGGTTTTTGGTTGTGCCTCATGGCAACATTTTGAATGTCAGGTCTACCTGAACATTTTTTGTATTTAATATCTTATTGTTACTACAATGGTATTAAGCGACAAGCGAAAAAAACGAAATCGGACATCGAAAATCGGTATTTGGAAACGGTTGGTTCAATCACCTTTCATATGTTACAAATGTAGATTGTAACAAGGCACACATTTTCTCCATATATTTTATCAGCTATCTATTATCAAAGCCTCAGGTAAAAGTTGACTTTGGACCTTGGCATTTTAAGAAAAATACACTCGTAAACTATGTTCAACGGAAAAGACTCTATAATTCATACGACATTAATTTATGTGTCCTAAATTAACTGACCTATCAATTGTTCCTTGAACAACTGACGTTCTAGTTTTATCAACATCGCCGATCTACAATTGCAACATCAACATCTATTTCAAACACGCGACAGTTCTCCTAGTCTTATAGCAGATTTATAAAGTGCACAAGTTTTTTACATTAAAGATATTTTCTAATGTTGACAATCAATATATATATTGATTGGAATGATAACATTGTATATTGCTTTCGTATGCCTTAAAATATAACATCGACAAAACAGTAGTTGAGAAAAATAATATGGTGATCATAATACTTTCTAAATATTTTGATACTGTAACAGTTTCCATAAAATAAAATGACTGTTTTACTGCATTAGGATTACTGCTTAGTGTTGTACTTGGACTGATCGTAACTGCATTGTAGGGAAAAATTAAATTAGTATGGATAAATGCATCATTGAATCTCGCAATATCTAAATTTTGCAAAATTTGGTTTAAAACTAAGGAGTATCTCCCTCACGCATAGCTCTGTCCTTAGCTGAATTTTGGCTTTTCTATTTAGAACCTTTTGGTTATTTATTCTCTATCAGATTTAACATGTTGTTCGATAAATGGACTTCCAAATGTTTTGGTTTAATCTGCACTGACGAGCCATAAGTTGTCGAAATGGCATATGCAGAAATTAATTAACGGTAACTTCGGTATTTTGTTATTTATCATAAATTTGAAAGACTAACGTCAAATCATAATATTGTATTTAATTTTTTATTTCTTTAAGATGCATCAGTCCAAATTTTGTGTACGTGATGTTATGTTAATAATTTACAATCGTTTGACATGTAATTTTGATACCAGTTGTTTTATTCCCCTGTTTTGTTATTCGATGTACAATTACAAAAAATACTTGACAGTGTCTTGGTATTAGTATTGTGTTAAGACATTGTATTACTTTTGTAAATGTACAAATACCTTTAATTAATTCAAAGCCTTCCACCAAATGAGACCTGAAACGTTATTAGAAATGAATGAAATACATATTGTATATTGAATATTCGGTGCTTGGTAACTTTCTCGCACCTGCAGACTTCCCAACGTTAGTGATTTTTAAATGATCATTACCATTAAAGTAGACTTCTACCTGAATAACAATATTTACTTTTATAAACTGTAGAATGTAATCAGCGTTTGGCAATTTTACAGATAATATCCGATGAAGGAAACGTATCATCGATACTCGGGACATTTTTGAATTTGTGAAATGTTTCAGACCTCCTCTGATTTTCTCCAGTGCAATGGGTAGAAGATTTTCGCGTAAATTTATTTAAGGCAAAATCCATAGAAATCAATATCATGCCAATTTTTAATGCCTTCTATCCGTTAAAAGCACACGGATCTATATATCTCTTAACCATTTCATTAAATCTACAATGCTTACTCAATTTGAATAGATTTCAAGAAATCCTTGATATAAACAACATCAAGAGTTAGACTCCTAAACAAGAGAAAATTGACAAAAAGATACCGATACAAAGACATCGTAAATAGAGACAAAACACATAACAAGAAATCCAAAAAATGTTTAAAAACGTTTATTGATGGGGTTCAATTTCTTGGGTTTGAGAAAAATCATTTGGTCCTGGATTTCTTAATTCATTGTTTGTGCTATTTTTTGTTTCAAAATAAGTTGAAAATGGTGGTTAACCTGCTTTTAAATTTTGAGGTTTTAATTATACCTCACAATTCATGAAAATTGGTACCGAGTGAGTAAGGGGCCGACCATTTAACCTGAATTTTTTTTTTCGTGTGTATCAACAAAATATTTTTTTTTTCAAAATTAACATCATATTTTGGGCAGAAATCCTCCTTCAGAATTTTTTTCAGCATTTTGGCAGCTAAAATATTTTTTTCACATAAAATGAGCTCCAAAATATTTTTTAGACAAAAATCATAGCCCCTCCCCCTTTCAAGTTCAATGGTCGGTCCCTAAAAGATCTTTCACTGCAACCACAAATGACCAAATACGGAAGTTATGGTAAACTTAGTTTCTCATAACTGAGCACGAACATATTAGAGTAAACCATCATGACTCAAAACAGAAAATAAAGTACCCTATTAGTGATCCCAAACCCAGTCAACTTGGAACTTTCTTATCTCCACCGGATTTGCGAACATTTACCCTTATAAAGTGTTCAAATACATTAAATACTTAATATTTTGTGGTAGAAGCCTAAATTGAAAAGCGGTACTGCCTTTTAACGAGGTATTTGAATAATTCTTTGCCAACTCTTTGTAAAAAAACAAATCAATTCAGGGAAATATAATCTAGATTGATTCCTTGTGAGTCTTTCGTATGCGGAACAGAACATAGTTATCTTTCCTGGCACCAGATGTCACTCGAGTTTTTTTTTTTAAGTTCACACTGTCACTGTCTTACTTTTGAGTGGTATATTTGTTATGTTCATGTGTTTTGTTGGTGTATCATTGCACTTTGTTATTATATTGCCGTTGTGTTACAATATCTTATTTGGACTTACCTTGACAAAACCTAAAGCACTTTTATCGCTGTCACTCGTCACGCTTCCATGAACCTAATAAACAGTTATATCCATCTATATTATATAACAATAAAAGGTTTTTAAGTCACAAGCACGTTGACGGTTTAGAGGTATGAATATAGTTATACAAACTAAATAAAAAATCTGTAAAAGCTGAGAGTAATTTAGTTTTAGGATAGTCATTCGTTTAAACAAGAAAAATGTGGAACAGAACTTATACTTACAGTTTTGAGAGAGGAGAGTCTACATTTTTCCATGCAGCTGACTATATTGTATTTGGTGCTACACTGTTAATGTCCTCCGCTATTGGACTTTACTTTGCAATCAAAGAAAGAAAGAATACAAGCGAGAAGGAATTCCTTCTTGCTGGTAGGAATCTGTCTGTATTTCCCGTGGCTCTATCACTATTATCCAGTTTTATATCAGCTAATACCTTGTTAGGAACTCCAGCTGAAGTATACACATACAATACAATGTATTGGTTAATATCTGTCGGCTTCATTATATCTGTTGCAGTTTCAGCTCACATCTTCATCCCTGTATTCTACAGACTTGGTGTAACAAGCGTCTTTGAGGTGAGTTTGGTTTTATTTGTCATTTTCACATACTTTTATCATTTTATGGTTTTTATATTTACTCCTTGAAACACATGTACAGCATAACAAAATCTGTCATTCATTATACAATTTTGGTATTTTTGTATTATACTGTTATGCTAAAAATGGAGATTCCTATTTGTGTCGCCTTTATCATATCAGCTGCTGCATCAGGACACATCTTCATCTCTTTATTTTATAGACTTTATGTAACAAGTGTTTTTGAGGTTAGTTCAGGTTTATATGTTTTAAAAAAAATTATGTGCATTTTATATGTATCGACTCAATATCCCTTCATTTATCATTTGCTATTTTTAGCATCTCATATTTTAAGATTCTAGTAAGATATATTTTATGTGCTTCAGAATTATACAAAGTTGTAAAATTTAAAGTGTATTCGAAGGAAATTTGTCTTTCGAAATATCACAAAATATGATGGTATCGATTAGATTATTTTCGCTTTTCTTAATTTTCCGTTTATTTAATTAATATTCATGCTAGCAGTCATTTCTAAGAATGTTCCGTCCTTGCATAATATTTTATAGTAACTGACCAAATGTCTTTGATTGTAGATAACGTATTTTAAGATAACGGATCGTATACATCTACTTCCGATGATTTGATTCATTAATTAACTAAAAACACATTTAAAACTGGATTTGGTGACAAATCGAATTCAAACCTAACTTTTGTGTTGCTTCTGTCTGAAATCTTTTTTTCCTAACTGTAATAAACTGACTTTTTCCGATACAATTGACTCAGCAAACCTTCACCGAGACGCAGACATACATGTAACTCTACAAGTTACCATGTGTTGATGCATTTTCTTGTGCTTTCATTATTCGTTTGCTGATATTTTGCAAAGCTTTCACAATTATATCAAATTCAGCAAGGGAGTAAGGAATTTGTAAACTCACTTTTCTTTATTATTCTTTTTTTGTTTTTGTTTTGTTTTGTTTGTGTGATTTGCTTTTTTTTTATTATTTTTATTATTATTATTTTATTTTTTTTTTGTTTATTTTAATTTGTTTTTGTATTTTTGTTTTTTTCTTGCTTTTTGTTTTTGTTTTTTTTTCTTTATGTTTTAATTTTATTTTGCAAAATTAAGGCAAATATTGACACGATGATGCAAAAATTCCTTTTTTTCTGGCCGCTTTTATGAAAGGTTGGATAATGAGGTGCATTTTATTAATTTCATTTCAACAATTTCTATGAAGTAAAAATATCAAAATGTTTTAGGTATGTTATTTCTATCCATGATATGCTTATCATCCGTGACTAATCATAATTATTTTCATTTTAGTATAGAAAGTAGGCGAGCATCACTCATGAGATCACATATAATTCCATGGCTTTCCCTCAAATTTATGAAAACTAAGTAAATAGGTGTTGAGTTTTACATAAATATTTACAGTCTTAAATTTTGTATACAGAATGTATAGTGAAAAGATTTAAATTTGTTATTTTGATCGAATGAATATCCAGTGCATCTGATGTGTTCTTACATGACTTGCCTACACTGTAATTGTGGCCCGCTATGGAATATTTGTTGATCTCTTCCTATATATCTCGATGACGCAAATTCAGTGTTTGAATATTCAAATTTAAGGTAGTTGCCATTGTTTCTTGGCATTTGGTCAAATTAGCGGACACTTCTGTTTTATTTTTCAAGGTCATAACATGTAAAATATTTTGCCCATGAAGACCATAAAATGGATAACAGGAAATATCTACAATGGCCAAAAAATTACAATTATATGCTACAATCTGCCAGGGAACTACACAGGAAAACACATATAAGACAAAAGACAAATGTAAACAACTATAGAAACTCGAGACGACCGGACTTTAAATTGTACCGGCACTAGCAAGAGTTAGCGGTAGGGTTAAGCAGGTTAATGGGTACCCAAACCGACCCTTTATCTATTCCGTTTCCCCATAGTATAATAACGTACGAATAAAACCCAAATACCTTAATCTTGAAAGGAGACAAATGACAATACGTTATTTTGAAAGTTTTGTCCAGGAGTGCTCGGCGTTAATCTACCGGCTAGCTCAAGGAGCAAAGTTTGCTGGTAAGAAAATGTCGCGCTACGGTAGAAAAATCAAACTAAAAACTCTCCGAAGGGGTTGGTAAAAAATCATCATATATTGCACTAGACATCGGCAGTATCAGTGAGAAACCAGGATAGGTGTCAAATTTTCGGGCCACTAGATCTCGAAGCCAATTGAATGGATGCAAGCAGAATATCTGATTGATATCTTCTATTACACAAAGAATGTAAGTTTCGTCCCAGCTTTTCTAATTTTAATCAGTTTCTCTCAGTTTAAACAACATTTTCATAAAAACAAAGATTAGAAATACCCTAAGTTATAAGCTTTTTTTGAGTAACGCCATCGAATGTTCATCTTACGTTCATTTAAATCGTCATGAGTAGAACAACTGCGTGCGAATCGTACCAGTTGAGAAATATACACCCGTAGGATGGAGCCAGAGGAATGTCATGGTCAAGAGAAAGGGAAATCAAAATCGTTCCTTTCAGCATATATTTTAGTTTTTATTTAACCAGAATCAACAAAAGGGCAGTATTTTGAATCATTATTTGCTTTATTTGATATCAGTTCTTTTGACTAAATCATGTCTACATTATATAGAAAATGTGGATTGTTTTTAAAAAGAATATCTTAAATATACCTGCTGTTATTATTGAACAAAATCGGACAAAATTTCAAGACATTTACATTACTCTTACCCTCGATTTCAGGAATTACAAATGTCTAAGATAAACCTTGAATATAAACAACAATGAAAGCGTCGTTCCAATTGCGTAATCTTACCATGTATTTATAGGGATTTTGTCCCTTTATTTGTTCATTTCCCGCCAAGTTTTAATTGCTTGTATTAAGCGCATTAACTTATTATATTTTCTTAAAGGCTTATATAAAATTTCAGACCGTTTGTCAAAAATTGGACAATTTGAAGCTCACAAAAACAGTAAAGTAAGTGAGAATCGAACCGTCTATCCAAAACGATAATCCAAGGACAATGGCAACATCGAAAACAACAAAGAAACAGAGACACAACATGAGAACGACCCAGAAAGAAAAATGAAGACACACGTTGTAACACGTTCTTTANAAAAAAACAAACAAACAAACAAACGAAACATAGGCTATTACACAATGACACTTCTCTATCATATATCGTTGGTATCACAAGGGTCGTTTTCCATACACATAAAAACATATCACATGTGTACACGTCGTTTTAAGATCGAAATTAAATATAATCATCAAATATTTAACGAAAGGATATGGAGTAAATGAACATGAGACAAAACACATATGTTAACTCCAACTGCATTAATATTAATAAGCTGTATGGCCATTTCGGAAATTTATTCCATATCAGCAGCACTAGAACCCAAACAAAGGAAATCCATAATTTCAAAAAATATATAAAATGCATAAAACAAAACGAAACCCGAATAATCAGTAATATCAAAAATCAAATAATATCAAATCAAGTCCTGAAAGCAACAAAAATAGCTATTAATAAAAGAGGATGGCTTAATATGTAAATTGATCTTATCTTTGAATAGTTTCATTTCATGGCAACATTGTTTAATGAAAACTTAAAATCACAATAAAGATTTTTTTTTGCAAAACTAAAAGATTCTTGATATCGAAAGATATTATTTATTTTTTTAAATCAATAAATGAAGGGCATGTGCCGATTAGGTGTTGAAATCATTCAATCATCGAATGCTTAGATGTGATAGAACGAATTGTGGTGGCGATGGGTATATGATATGTTGAGGTTCTCCTGTTTGATGGAGTGAGGACAAAACGAGAATGAACGAATGCGCATTAATTAGAATAACAGTATTGAATTCCTTCATCCTACCTTCCCTGCATCCCACTGTTGCAACGGTGCATTTAAACTTTGTCTACCAAGGAGATGCTTAATACATGTACATGGCGTTTTTTGTACGTGTGCGTTTGAGGAAGCATGTTGAATAACATCTTCGCTAGCCAAGGGTTACGATCCGCTTCCTCTCCTCTTCTTGAAGATGAGAGGAACGAATAGTAACCCTTGGCTAGCGAAGATAGTTCTATAATAGTTTTTCACAAAACACATATTATTTTTTAAGTCGTTGATAATAAAGCTCATCTCTTTAAAATAACTACAATAGAAATGATCCTACAAAAAATAAATTACTTGAAAAAATCGTAGGATTCAGCTGTACGCTTTCAGCACATTTGCAACTTCTGGTTGCTCGCAAATAGACTACTTAAGCAAAGGTATGACGCCAATAACTTGAAGTCATCACGCCAGATGTTTATCGGTCGATATAACCATCTTGTTGTCCGTTACGGCATATCTGTTTCACAGATGACAACCAATCTTTCCATTAAAAAAATAGTTATCGTTTGCTCTACCGGAATAGACATGTTCAACAGAAGCATGAGATTCTTACGTTACCGGTCCAACTGATCTCGCCCAAGGTTTCGAATTTGGTCCGTGTTGTTCACCTTTGCATGTGTTTGTCCTCATTTTTCTTTTCTGTGCTGCACTCATGTTACCTCTGTGTTTCTTTGTTTTACTATGTTGCCATTGTCCATAAAATCATGAGATAAGGCCTCAATAAACGAGTTGTCAGAATAACAATTTGTCATTACAAAAATTATAATGCCAAAATTTGAGAGTACATTGTATGATAGTCCATCAATATGAGAAAGTCTCTTAAGCAGCTGAACTTATATAAATAATATATTTCTCGCAAGGGGAATCTTTTTACGGATTACACACTGCTTTGGAGAAAAACCTCTGTCTCAATTATGAGTGAAACTGTGAGTAATTAAGAGATATGAATCAATATGTTTTTAATATGTAACAGAACCAAGGGCAGAAAAAAGGAACTCAGTGCGTGACAGATGTGTCAGATTGATGTTTGTATTTAATACTATAAAATGAAAAAGTAAGTTATTTTTTGCCACTAAATTGAAGGTAAATATTGGTCTAGATGGTTAAAAAGATATGATGTATTTTAATAAAATGGTATGATTTGAGACACTGGGCCGCGAGGCATACTAAATGAACTTTCGTGTTTATTAGCATACTATTATTCTTTCTTTACTAAATCTATTTTTGCATTTGTCTCTATATTAGTGAATAAGAGTTCATGAGACAGCTCACGATTTGAAAGGTGAGGGTTAATCAAATTAATAGTGTTTAGCATTTGACAAAGACGTAGTGTTGGTTTTTGATTTGTTGATAAAACAAATGTCAAGCTTGCTAATATAACAAAACGAAAGAAACCATGCCATGTATTCCTATCAATCAAATCATTCATTTTTGTAACCCCAGCCGACAGCTGTAGTTTTCAAAATATGAAGAAAGTGCAACAAAAATTAAATACAATAAAATATTTAGTAGTAGGGAGAAAATTAACATTTTTCAACAATAAACTTGACGATAATATATTACTTTGTAGCATATTCTGTTTTCTTTTATTGATAAAGTTAGTGAGAACCGAACCATCAGTCTAAATCGAACAATCAAAGGACAACGGCAACATTGGAAAAAAGAAACAAAGACATAACATGAGCACCGGACAGAAAAGTAAAAACAAATGGAGACACACACATGTACAAAATTAACAATACAAACCAAATAAAACCATGGGTAAGATAAGCTGCGCTGACAGAGTAAGCATATCCTGCTTCTTATCAGGAACCTGCCGTGTCGAACATGTCAACTCCGATAGTAAAGTCAAATCTGGTAGAAGATAACTTTAGTGGCAAATTGAAAATTCTGTTGTCATCTGGGAAACCGATATCCCATAGCGGTCAACAAGATCGTGATGTCCACCGTAAAACTTCTGTAGTTATGGGTAACATATGGTAAAACTCTTTAACTCATCATCCGGAGTAACCAAAATGCATATCAACCGACTGCAAAACATTGTAAATTATACTTGATGCGTGTATTTAACTGCAGACAAAAGTTTGGTCTGTTCAATAGACAGTCCAGTAGTTGAATGTGATTGAAATTTACCGATGTATCTTTCGTTGTATACATTATTGTGTAATTTTGGTTCCTAATATTGGCACGACAGTTCTTGATTGCTATAGTTAGTTTGAATATTCAAAGTGCACATAAATGAAAACATTGATTAGAAAGGGTTTCATTTTTATCAAATGAAAGCAAATAAGACAAAACCTCAACAAATAAGTTGGAAAAACAAACAATGGAACAAAGCTTATATTGTTGTTCTTCATCTTGTAGTCTTTTATATGAAGCACTACCTGGTGATTTGTGATAAATTCCTAGTTCTTTGATGAAGAAGTAGTAGTAATGTGCTTTACATAAAATAAGGTTGTTATTAGAAGCTTTGCCTGAAGGTACAACAGCATTATTGTCATTAAATGTAGAGAGGCACTTACGGGCTTCACGATGCAAGGGGGCCGTCTTGAACTTACTATGAGGGATGAGCATAGATCACTGTTGAAGGCCTCGTGGTGACTACAAGATGAAGTACAACAATATAAGCTTTGTTCCATTGTTTGTTTTTCCAACTTATTTGTTGAGGTTTTGTCTTATTTGCTTTCACTCCATATCCATTCATTGCTTCTTCTGAATTCCAACCACTAATAAAATACTGAGGCTTTATCCTGTATATGGCACTCGGTAGATGTCCTTGGTACAGGATACAAAAAAATACCGAAGTTGCACAAAATGCAGTAAATTTACTTTTGCCCTCCTATTTCAATATTTTTGGTAATGAGTACTTCCTTGTTGACTACATGTGTACTTTTGGACTACGGTTTTCCATTTTATTTGATTCTTATGCTGTTTATGACAGGTTACTCCTTGAAACACGTGTAGAGCATAACAAAATTTATTGTTTTTTATGCAACTTGGGTATTTTTTTGTTATTTGAACCGGTTGGCCGATGCCACTGCTGGTGGACCAGAGGTCCCCGAGGGTATTCAGCAGCCCGATAGTCATACATGAAAAATTTTTCCTTGTGTTTTATAGAAATTTATCGTTTTTATAAAAATTCTAACCCCTTATAAACTATCGAGGCTTCATTCTGTTTATGGCACTCGAAACTGAAACTTAAACAAATTAACAGCATAACGAAAGTGACTGTTTTTTATGCAACTTTGATATTTTGGTTTTCTGTTTACTGTTAACAATTCTGCGTAGCTTGTTGGCATGTCTTCACAACCTAATACCGTTTTTGCCATGTCTTTGGATTTTTGTAGTCATCGCTTCCCTTTTTCCTTCGGTATTCTACTGCTGTTGTTTCACACAAAAGATCGAAAACGTTTCACTCAATCAGACAAAGAAATAAGATTAGGTAATGGGTTTTCAATGATCTTAAGAACGCCGGTAATCATATATCCACAGGAACTGATACAAACGGAAAGGAGGAACAGTCGCATGAAGGAGGGAATTTCAGAAATTCTCGATGTTTAATTCATTAAACCACGTTTTACCAAAGATAATAATCTTAACATCGTGCTACAAAACAATTCTGATACCCGAATTAAAATGTAATGATCTCATTCTTTTTCAAGCACTTATATTATTGCCTTATGTAGAAGGTAAATTTACAGTAACTTTGGTATTTTATACATTGTTATATTTATTACCACCGGGCCGATATTAATTATCTAGGGAAAATTCATCAATCAAGTAGTCCAGTACTTTGGTGCTTGCCTAAATTCCTTTGTATTGGAAACTGCAATATCTAAGTATTATCTCCCTTGTGCCAAACTCTGTGATGAACTGATTTGTCCCTTTAGTTTACATTTATTTGATTATTCATTTTATGTATGTATCAACCTTTATACAGCTTCCAATATCTGGATTTCCAATGTATTTATATTATCTACACTGAAGAGACATAAGTTGGAATGGCCAAATGCAGACAGTAAATTATCAGTAATTTAAGTATTTCATTCATTATTTTTTTCCACATAGTAGAATCATGCAACGTACTATAAAATTTAAATATGTATTGAACAATACATTGAGTGTTTCTATTGTATTATTTATACTACAGTACATACAGATGAGGTATGGTAGCGTTGTGCAAGTCATATAATATATTGTATATCTAATATGGATGTATTATTTATATTACAGTACATACAGATGAGGTTTGGTAGAGTTGTACGAGTCATAGCATGTATTGTATATCTTACATGGATGTATTATTTATATTACAGTACATACAGATGAGGTTTGGTAGAGTTGTATGAATCATAACATGTATTGTATATCTAATATGGATGTATTATTTATATTACAGTACATACAGATGAGGTTTGGTAGAGTTATGCGAATCATTGCATGTATTGTTTATCTAATATGGATGGTAAGTGTTGATTTTTTTCTGTTCCTAAAAGTCAATGTTAAAAGATGAATTAAATGAATTCAAAATGTGCTAGCTGTTAACAAGCGCAGTTTATTCTTTTTCAGTGAACATTTTCGTTTTCTGGCTAAAATAATTTGTATTTTCGTTGTATATCTCTTTAGTTATCATTGCATACTTTCACAGTTATTATTTTCATATATTACAGTTATTCTACATGTCCATAGTACTGTACGGTCCATCTCTAGCTCTCACGACAGGTAAGGATTTACAATGCAATAGTATAATATAACTAGGAAAAATGAAAGGATATGGAGTGAATGTACATGTGACAAAAACGCACACTCCAGTTTATCAAGGACAGGGCTTTTATTCCTGTCTTCATCTTGATATAATATAACTAATCTATATACAATGCTTCCCCTTACAGGCTTAAGATTGATGTTTCCTCTACCAGATTTGACTTTACTACCGGAGTTGACATGTACAATACGGTGGGTGTTTTTCAAGGAGCAAGAGATGCATACTCTACCGGTACACCTGATCTCATCAATGTTTTATTGGGTCCGTGTCGTTCTTCTTTGTATTTGTATATGTCTTTGTTTCTTTGGTTTTTATCGATGTTGTCATTGACCTTGGATAATTCGTTTGAGACTGACGGTTCGGTTTTCTCTTATTTTCAAATAAGAATTATTCATGCAACAACTAAAAATCAGCAACTTTTTCTCTTGGTTTGTGTAAAATGGTAGAAAATTTCCTGTTCTTTATCACTTGCCAGATGAATAATGACTCATTTCGTAAATGACTATTTCTTTCGGAAGACAGCCCTTTACTTTTATACGGGTTAATTTCCGATTTTCTTCTACACCACAGAGTGACACTGTGTAAAATTGTGAATATTTAATTTTGAAATAACGTAGTGATTGTTTAGCTTTTACAGCCCAAATGTTTTAAGTCAAAACGAGTAGCTTAATCTTATTAGTCCTCATACTTCTCCGGACCACCTGATGTTGTTCTCGGTTTTTTTTTTTGGGGAGTTCACACTGTCAGTGCTTTAGTTTTTTGTGTTGTCTTGTAAACTTTTAGTTTTGTCTTCGTCAGTGATGTTTGGTGTACCGAGTTGTCCTTGTCAATGTTTGAATACTAAAATGATTTCAAAAGCTTTTCAAAATTTCACCTTGGTACTGTTTGAAGGTGAGAGAAGTTACACATACCATGGTTCTCAATTGGTTTTGTCTCAGGGTTAGAAAATGACAATAACCAATCAGAAACCTGACAGATCTTTCAAAACAAATGCCTCACTGACCGTGTGACGGGTGCTGTATACAGAGCAGGACATGCTTACCCTTCCGGAGCACCTGATGTCACTCTGTTTTTTGAGAGTTCACACTGTTAGTGCTTTAGTTTTTTTTTATGTTGTATATGTAGTGGTTGTGTGTTTCGTGGGCATGTAGTGTCTTTGGTCTTCCGTCTTCTGGTGTTTGTGTATTTGCCTTGTCTCTGGACTTTGATCTATATAATCTTGTGCTTTGTTCCTTTGGTATACTACTGCTGTTGTTTTGTATTTCCATATTTATCTTTTCTACTTGTCCTGCAAAACACTTCGTTCAATGTTTATACAGTCCCTTGTATTGCGATTGCCGACTTATTCGTCGTATCTTTAATGGCAATACACTATGTCATGTTTCCTTCCGTGTATTAAATTATTTTTAATAAATTATTTCGTGTTAATATCATCATATATATGCACCAATTGTTCAACCGTGCTTTCTGTACATCACTAATACCATCAAAAGCCATGTTTCATGCTAAGTGTTCTGAATATACAATATTTTTGTATTAATGTAATAAGAGGGATAACATAAAACATATGTATACAATGGCTGAAAATCAGTCGCATATCACAATATACGTCATGAAACTACATAGGAAAGATACAAACAAGACAAAACAACTATTAACAACGTTAGGAACTCATGACAGGCGAACTTGGTACCGGCATTAGTAAAATACAGCTGTAGGATTAAACATGTTATGGGCACCAAACCTCACCTTTTATCTGTCCCGTTTTCCCATAGTTTAAAATAACATACGAAAAAAATAATACATGTACACTACTAACTCCATGACCATAATCTTGAAAGAAAAATGACAAAGATGTGTCAAGAGTGCTCGCCGCTAAACTGCCGACTAGCTAAAGAACTGGTCTGCTGTTAAAACACTGCTGCACTACGGAAGAAAAATTAAATTCAAAACCTTCCAAAGAGTTTGGTCATCATATATTTCAGTAGACATCGGACGTATC
>MJUU01051411.1:9507-61144 GCA_002080025.1 Modiolus philippinarum | reverse complement strand
GACAAAGGTCAAGGTCAAAGGTCACCAATCATTGTTCATGACACATCGTCTTGAAGTGATCTATCTACATGCAAAATATCAAAAGCCTATCTCAAAAGACAAAAAAGTTATAGCCCGGACACGACTTTGTTACAGACGGACGGACAGAGCGATTACTATAGGGCGTCCGCCACTATGTGGCGGGCCCTAATTATTGGAAAACAAAATACAGAGTGCAAATCTATAATATGTAATAAAGGTCCTGCATAATTTCCATGAAGTCCTGATAAGTGGTCAAGGAGGAGTTAAGTGGATACCAGGTATTCACCATATGGTTTGCATTGAGGTAAAGGCTAAAATGACAAAGTCCAAAACATGGCAAAAATTTGCCAATAAAAGGAATAATTGGAAAACAAAAAGCGTAGTGCACATCTACAATATGTAATGAAGCTCCTGCATAAGTTTCATGAAATTCTAATCAGTGGTTTAGGAGGAGTAGTGGATACCATGTGGTTACCATATGGTTTGCATTGAGCTAAAATGGCAAAGTCCAAAACATGTCAAAAATCTGGTAAAAAAGGAAAAATTGTAAAACAAAAAGTGTAGTGTGCATCTACAATATGTAATCAAGCTCCTGCATAAGTTTCATGAAATTCCAATCAGTGGTCAGGGAGGAATAGTGGATACCAGGAGGTCACTACATTGTATATGGTTTGCATTAAGCTGATTGACAAAGTCCAAAACACATGAAAAATCTGGTAAAAAGGAATTTGGGGAAAATAAAAGTGTATTGCACATCTACAATATGTAATTAAGCTCCTACATAAGTTTCATGAAATTTCAATCTGTGGTTTAAAAGGAGTAGTGGATACCATGTGGTCACCATATGGTTCGCATTGAGCTAAAATGACAAAGTCCAAACATGTCAAAAATCTGGAAAAAGGGAAATAATTGAAAAACAAAAAGCGTAGTGCACATCTACAATATGTTATTAAGCTCCTACATAAGTTTCATGAAATTCTGATCAGCGGTTAAGGAGGAGTAGTGGATACAAAGAGGTCACCATATGGTAGGCATTGAGCTAAAATGACAAAGATCAAAACATGTAAAAAATCTGAAAAAATGGAATTATTGGAAAACAAAAAGCGTAGTACACATCTACAATATGTAATGAAGCTCCTGCATAAGTTTCATGAAATTCTGATCAGTGGTTTAGGAGGAGTAGTGGATATACCATGTGATCACCATATGGTTTGCATTGAGCTAAAATGACAAAGTCCAAAACATGTAAAAAATCTGGAAAAAAGGGAATTATTGGAAAACAAAAAAGAGTAGTGCACATCTACAATATGTAATTAAGCTCCTGCATAAGTTTCATGAAATTCTGATCATTGCTTTAGGAGGAGTAATGGATACCAGCTGGGTACAAAAAGAAGGACGGACGGAAGGACGGAAAGACGGACGGAAGGAAGGATGGACGGACACCATGAACACTATACCTCCCGCATGGCGGGGGGGGGTATAATAATGACAGTGACTAAGATAACACAGATACCATATATTAAGTTAATTACTTATGCAATGTTTCAAAAAGTTTGGAACTTACCAAAAGTTTAAGTGTATTTTAAATACCTTCACAAATATAACTACAAAATGTAAATTCAATTTACACTCAAAGTTTAAATGTACTAAACTTTAAACGACTTTTTTAAAAATCCTAAACAGTTTTGATAACAGAATTTTACATTTACAACACCGTGGTACAAACAGAGGTCTTGTCAACCATGTAGCTGGAAATAAGAATTATGTCACTAGTACCCCAGTTTTATACCTTCTATGCATTTTGACACTGCTACATTTCCAATATTTTCTGCTCTTGTTTGATATTTTGAACTGTATGTATGAAAACTTTTTGGGGTATTTCTTAGTAAAACACCAGGATTTTCATTAAAAATACATAACTGTCCCCAAAAAGGGGGTTTCAATCCCAGGAACCCCCCTTTGGATCCACAAATGTAATCCCAAGGCTTAACAATAGAGTTTGAATTCTGAGTGTGACCTTTACATAAGACATTACCAATTTATTCAAAGTAGGAGGAAATATTATATGTGAAATATAAAGTTTTACAGTCATCATCATAATTTGACAAATGGTTATAATGTTTCTATGTTGCAAATGGGAACAACCCTTTCTGAACAAATACACAATGACTTAACATTGGACCTTTTATAGCCAATGTGACTAGTACCACATGTGAAGCAGAACATGCTGACCCTTCAGGAATCAGCTGATGATATCTCCATTTTTTTGGTGGGATTCATACTGCTAGAGCCCTTGGTTTTGGATTATGGCTTTCCATAATATTTGATTCTAATGCTGCTAATGAGAGGTTACTCCTTGAAACACGTGTAGAGCATAACAAAATTTTAATATTGTTTATAATGCAACTTGGGTATTTTATAGAACTATTTTCATTTTTGTTGATTTGTTTTGTTTGCCAGTATTGGTTTGTCAATATATTTCTCTTTGTCAGTAATTAAACATATTTTTAAAGAAAACAAATTAGGGTAGTAGGTTATTCAGGATGATTTCAACAATATAGTTCAAATAAAACAACACATATTATTTTCCTTACTGATGTGGCCTGCCTACAAACCTTTTTCCTTCTCCTTCCACTTAAATCTTGTTTTGACTGTAAATTACTCATAGCTTTACTAAATTTAGCCCACATTCTTCTTATTCTCATTCTAATCCAGGCATACCCTTGTCTTTCATTAGGATCAACTAAAACATGCATTAAATCTTCTACATCTGAAGTACTGTTAGCCTGTGGAGATTAAAAAGCAAACCTTCCAATCTATGAAGAATAACTATTTTTTTTAACTTGGCTTGCTATATTAAACTGAAAAATTAATCTAATTGACACGTAAACAATATTGATAATTAGATATTCATAAGTCTCAACAAATAGGCCAAAAAAAAACTGTAGCCTGTGCATTTTTGTCACATGTACATTCACTCCATACCCTTCATTTTTTCTATGTAATGCGCATAAACTTAAACATTCTTATTGAATATTTGTATTCTAAACTTTCTGATTGAATATTTGTATTCTAAACTTTATGATTGAATATTTGTATTCGATCAATATCTGCATTAAGTATTTATTTGTAGCATTAAATCATAATATCATATGTCATTTGTTTGTAAAATCTTACATATTTGATTAACTTGGGATCTTCAGGGGGTGCCAGCACCTTTCCCCTCCAAGCTTTTTTGGGACACCATCCTTCCACCTGAAATCAAAAAGAAAATGTTTTACTGTACCTCATAAAGGCTATTCCTGTAAAAAGGGGGGACTTTCCATGTAGAAACACACAGAAAAAAGAAATATAAAATTTATGCATTGTATGTGCTTTTCAGAAGTGCCTTCCATATACATCCCTCTTATTTTCCTTCTTACTCCACATTACATTTTCTTTATACTATTATATAACATCAATTTGACATAAAAGTATGTTACAATTACAACAAATTAAATTAAAGGCAATCTGTTGCTAGCAAATATATATCGCCACTTTACAAAAGTCTATATAGAAAAGCATTACAGAAAATTTTACAGGTCAAATTGACTATGTTTAATGTCCTTCTCCACCTATTTAGGTCTCACACTGACGATTTTAAGTCAAAGGGTTATAACTTTGTACAAAATCATCCAATCAGAACCGAGTTGATGCGTGAAATTGAACATAAATACAATAATACTACAGATACTAGAATACTGACAAAGTCAGAAAGGGCCACACCCCTTTGTGTGTCCCAAAAGTCTGTTTGCAGAATTTCATGGAAATCATACAACAAGTTGTGGGGAAAAACATAAATAACAAAATCTTAAGTTATTATCCCCCCGCTTAGCGAAAGCGAGGGGATTATGTAATGCAGTCCGTCCGTATGAACGTACGTATGTACGTGCGTTTGTAATGCTCCCCGATAGCTCTGGAACTATGAGAGATACAAATTTGAAACTCGGCACCATACTAGAGTATGATCAGAAGTAGCGCACGGTGGATTCGGAATTTAGGTCAAACACCCTAGGGGCAAATTATGGGCGAAAATGAATTTTCACGATATCCAATAATTGAAGAAATTTCCAAGGCCATTTGGGCTAGAAAGTTGAAACTTGGATATGGACTCGCATATTATGTAGCAACTTCACAGAAGGTGTCCGAACTTTGGTATGACCCCTCAGGGCATAGCCTCTAGGGGGTCCAAAAAACGAAAAAAAATCGATTCCGCTGGAACTCCTCTTACACCTTAAATCGCAGAAACCTTGTAATAAGTCTATAAGTAACACTATAAAAGTTGTCTGTGCCGAAGGTTTCGGAATTTTGAAATTTGCCCTCTGGGCGGAAAAATGAGCGAAAATGTATTTCGAGATATCCAGTAATAAGCGAAACCTTCTGAAGTATTCATGTTTGGAAGCTGAAACTTTGTATGCAAGTTCGATTATATGCATCTCATTTACTGATGATAGCGGACTTTTGGTATGACCCCTGAGGGCATGCCCTTAAGGGGCCAAAAAATGTTACCAGAACGACTGGAACTCTATGTATAATTTCGATTTTGTGGTTTATATTTTCATGAGGAATTATTGGAATTGCTCTTTGAATACGTTCTAAGCTTTTGGAATTTAGACCCCGGTGCCAAATTTGGTAAATTTCCTGAAAATGTCAAAGACTAATAATTTTTGAAATTTCAACATGAAGTTTTATAATTAAGCAATATTTTAATGTCATCAGCTAGTATGAACACTAGGATTCCAAAAATATGATTCTAATTTTGGTAAATTTCCTGAAACTCTCAAAGACAATTTATTTTTTGGAATTTTACCTAGCAACCAGATCTTTTTTGATGCCTTATAGTTTTAATTATCATTTTCAATGGTCAGATTGCAAAAAACCTTGATTCTAATTTTGGTAAAGTTCCTGAAACTCTCAAAGACCCATTATTTTTTGGAATTCTACCTAGCAACCATATCTTTTTCAATTATTTAGAGTTATAAGGATGAATTTCAACTGTCAGGTTGCAAGAATCAATGATTCTAATTTTGGTAAATTTCCTGAAACTCTCAAAGACCAATTACTTTTTGGAACTTTACTAGCAACCGTATCTTTTTTGATGCCTTATAGTTTGAGTGACCATTTTCCATTGTCAGATTGCAAAAATTTTTTATTCTAAGTTTGGTAAATTTCCTGAAACTCTCAAAGACTCATTATTTTTTGGAATTCTACCTAGCAACCATATCTCTTTCAATTCCTTACAGTAAAAATTATGATTTTTAACAGCCAGGTTGCAAAAATCATTGATTCTAATGTTGGTAAATTTCCTGAAACTCTCAAAGACCCCTTATTTTAAAGAATTCTACCTAGCAACCATATCTTTTTGGTTTTTACAGTTACGATGATTAATTTAGTTTCAAAAACACTTGTCTTTTTTTACAAGGGGAGGGGGTCCAAAAAGGGGTAGCGGGGGGATCGCAATCTTTGATTGGCTGTTTTTCATTGTAAATTTAGTTTCTACATATGGCTGCTTAGACAACTTATGTCTCATCTGTTCAGATCAAATCAAAACATTGAAAATAATATATGAAGGTCATTTCAAGTTATCATACGACAGAGAAACATAAATAACAAAATCTTAAGTTATTGTAAATTTAGTTTCTACATATGGCTGCTTAGACAACTTATGTTTCATTTGTTCAGATCAAATCAAAACATTGAAAATAATATATGATAGTCATTTCAAGTTATCATATGACAGAGCTAATCCTCAAAATATGCACTTTTTCATATAAAAACAAAGTTTTTTCCCAAAAATCATTTTCTGATTTTCCAAAAAGCAAAGGGAGCTTCCTTTGGTCAAGTTCAATTTTGAGTATCAAAATAATTAAAATCCCTGAAGGCAATCTTAAGTTATTGTACGACATAGAGCTTATTCTCATAATATGCACTTATTCAAATAAAAACTAAGTTTTTTCCCAAAAATCATTTTCCGAATTTCCTCAAAAACGAAAGGGAGCTTCCTTTGGTCAAGTCCAACCTTGAATATCAAAATCATAAAACTGACTGATGGCAATCTTGAGTTATGGTATGACATAGAGCTAATTCTCAAAATATGCACTTTTTCATATAAAAATGAATTTTTTCCCAAAAATCATTTTCTGATTTTCCTAAAAAACAAAAGGGAGCTTCCTTTGGTCAAGTTCAACTTTGAGTAAAAAAATCATAAAAATCGGTGAAGGCAATCTTGAGTTATGGTACGACATAGAAAACACTGACAGACAGACAGATGGATGGACAGACTGATTTCTATAGGGCGCCGCCATTTCATGGTGGGGCCCTAATAAATCAATATGTTGAGGCATTGGAAAGAAATAATGGGAAACTTTTATTTTTCAAAAATTTTCAAAGTCAAAGGATAATAACTCTGCACAAAAACATCACTTCCAAATTATGCACTAGATCATATCATATAATAATACACAAACTTTACATCAATACGTTGAAGCTTTGCAGAGATTGTGATTTTGTCTTTTCTACTTTAAGGATGGTCACTCCTCAGGTTTTTGAAACTGTCTCTTACTTTCGGAATTCTCTTATTTTATCCATTATTATGTATCAGAAAATTTTGCACACTGACCCCTATTTTTCGTTTCAAAATATGATAGTATACATCGTCAATAGACTTCTGACAAAATTTGATGAAATTCTTGATATGCCTTCATTGCAGTCCAAAGGTAGATTACCTTAATGCAAAGTGAATGAAAAGTCTAGAGAAGTTCAGTTTCCCGCCAAAATTTCAGGCATTTAAATCTCAAAAACGGCCACACTGACCTAAAGACATTTTTTGTTTGATATGATGTATGATCCATATTCTAATAAATAAAAATAATAATTTTAAATCCTTGATATAATAAACTTCAGGAGTGACCATCCTTTAACCATATCCTTATTAATACAGTGGAACTTTGAAGGCTCAAACTGCAATAACTCGAACACCATGGATGCCTCGAACCTTTTTTGTGGTCCCTTTGCTAAGTTTAAACATAGTTCGACCTCAATATCACGAACATCCCTTTGGCTCGAACTATTTTCATCTGTCCCTTGGGTGTTCAACCATCAAAGTTGAATTGTATTTTGTAATACTAACCTCACTAAGATACATAACAAAGGAACATTCTGAACCATCCACTCCATACGCTGAATAACATGGATCTGATTTCCACATTTGTCTCATCCACTGAAATAATAAGAAGGGTAAGACTTCCATGTCAACTTAACTATGATATATTTTATACTTATTGACTGGTTATGAGGGAGTAGCAAGTTTGTTGTCCCCAAGACTGATCATGTCAAAACATTCTGAATTATTAGATTTTTTTATCCAATAGAAGACCAAGAAACATAGGTAATCAACAATTACAGAGTTCGCCTAGTTATGGACTTCGTCACAGTAACAAAATTTTGACTACATGTTGACATCACATTTGCATGCCTAAGCAAGGTTACATTATCCTACCATGTACAGTGACTGAGATCTGAACTTGTCCAAAAACTTGAATGTAAATCAATCAAGCGGAAAATATAGGTCAATGTTGGATGCTGATCTATCATCAGAGATTGATGCATATGCAAGGTTACATGATCCTACCATGTAAAGTGACTGATATCTGAACTCGTCCAAAAACTTGGATGTAAATCAATCAAGCGGAAAATATAGGTCAAAGTGACCTAATTTTGTCTGGATGCTGATCTACCATCAGAGATGCATGCATATGCAAGGTTACATGACCCTACCATGTGTAGTGACAGATCTGAACTCGTTACAAAACTTGAATGTAAATCAATCAAGCGTAAAATATAGGTCAAAGTGACCTAATTTTGCCTGGATGCTGATTCACCATCAGAGTTGCATGGATATGCAAGGTTACATAATCCTACCATGTATAGTGACTAAGATCTGAACTCGTCCAAAAACTTGAATGCAAATCAATCAAGCGTAAAATATAGGTAAAAGTGACCTAATTTTGCCTGGATGCTGATACACCATCAGAGTTGCATGCATATGGAAGGTTACAATATCCTACCATGTATAGTGACTGAGATCTGAACTCGTCTGAAAACTTGAATGTAAATCTATCAAGCATAAAATATAGGTCAAAGTGGCCAAATTTTGCCTGGATGCTGACCTACCATCAGAGATGCATGCATATGCAAGGTTACATGATCCTACCATGTATAGTGACTGAGATCTGAACTCGGACGTAAACTAGAATGTAAGTCATTCAAGCGTAAAATATAGGTCAAAGTGACCTAATTTTGTCTGGATGCTGACCTACCATCACAGATGCATGCATATGCAAGGTTACATGATCCTACCATGTATAGTGACTGAGATCTGAACTCGGACGTAAACTTGAATGTAAGTCGTTCAAGCGGAAAATATAGGTCAGAAAGACCTAATTTTCTTGGAGGCTGTTAGATAGCCCAAGATGCACCTGCATACAAAGTTTGATGACCCTACCATGCATAGTTGCAGAGATATATGCCCAAACGCGGACGCAACGTAGACGTAGACGCGGACGAGGACGCCAGGGGTACTCCAATAGTCCCCCTCAACTTCGTTGAGGCGAACTAAAAAGGCTGGGGGAAAATATTCATACTGCCAGTCAATAGTCTAAGAAACTTTTGCCCGGTAAATAGTTACAAATTTGGAAAAAGTGAAAACTAGTAGTTTTATTTTAGAAATTTTAGTGATAATGTTCATATACTGAGGTATAAAAAAAAACAAATATCAACAATATGACTTTCACATCCACTGAAATAAGACATGTAATTATCCCCGCAATTTTGTATGAATGTTAGGGGCTATAGGAATTTACTTTCTTTGCAGATGTGAAATAAGCTTTTGGATTTTTTACTTTGGTATTGGTGCAAACTAGAAACACCAAGATATCAATTTGACACATGTAGCATATGAAGAGAACTTCTCCTACATTTTTGGACAAAGCTATTTATAAATTTGTTGTAGAAATGGTGCATATACTGTGAAAGTACTATGGCTTGTAGGGATTCTTTTTTGGTGGATTTCTTGGTTTGCTAAAACCATGAAATTAAGTTCCCCAGAAATGCATTTTTTCCATTCACATCTTCATGCATACTTGTATACTGTAAACCAACTTATTTCTACTTTATTTCGGGTTTTGTCCCTCCTGGTGAAGTTCTCGGAGATTAATTTTCGCGATTTTCTATTTCTGTAATGCTTTTGTATAAGGATATGAACTATTGGCGACGATTTAGTTTCGCAATATTTTTGCGCACGCGAAAGTCACGAAAGTAAATCGCTGGCGAAAATAAGTTGGTTTACAGTAATTTGAAGCCGCAAATTTAAGTGTCCAAGAAATAGTGATATTTATGAAAACCATGAAAATTGATGTCCACGAATAAAAGTACTTCTACAGTAGTCTGCTGATTCTAATTCAGATTCTAGATAAATATCTTGGTGCAAAAAAAAAAGTCCAAAGATGTTCAAGATAGCCCAAATGTGTTGATTTTGAGGCCTGTAGCATGCAATACAATCTCCTCCAACATTTTTGGATGTAGGGATTTAATTTTGATCCAATATTGTTGCATTTATTCTGCTGATGCACAATAAATTTTGGTTCCTGTTCCAACTTTGGTTAATTTCATGAAAATTTCAAAGACTCGTTATTTAAAGTTTTAGCTTATGATCTTATATTTTGGCAAATGTTTGAAAAAAAAACAACAAAATTTTGAATACTTTAGAATTCTAAAATATGAATCCAACTGTGGAAATTTTCCTGAAATTCTCATAGCCAGGGATTTTTCTTTAAATATGCAGTTTGGATTCTTTTAAATGAAATAAACGGTTTCTAATAATTGGATTGCAAAAGTCTTTGACTTGGAAGATAATTAAGGGTTCAACTTGTTTAATGCAGGGATAGCTGTTATTTCTCACAGCCCATCTATTGTTTCCTTTATTTATGCATACATGTATATTAACAAGAGACTTTACCTGTATTTTACCATTACAATAAGGAAACAATCGTTTATCTTCTGTTGTCAAAGCACATTCTTCAGTTACTCCCTTTAATATATCTGCAATGTAAAAAAAACATGTAATCTAACATGTCTTACAGGAAACAAAAAATATATTCTACTTAAGTATGAAATCCATCACAACAAAACCCCTGTGGTATCAGACAGTAGAATTATACATTGGAACCTATCTATTCAGACACCTGAGCATTCCAATATCCTGTCAAATCCGTCATTATTTTAAGGTCCCAAAGACAGCTATTTAATTTTTTCTTAACCTGACTATTCTGACATCCTGTGTAATCAGACATATTGTTGTGGTCCCTTACCGAGTCTGATTAGACAGGTTTTACTGTATAACTAAATAAAATCAAATGATCAATTTGGGTGGAAAAAGGGGAGTAGATATGTAGTACTGATAGAACTATAAATTGAGTGTTCCATGGAAGACGTGTGTGGCCTGTCATTGTAAGAAACACAAATTTTAAGTGTTTAACAGGAAGCAGATGTCGGACAGACCCGAATTTGATAAGCTCCATATTGAGTCCCATACTGAGGTCACATGCATAAATCCAAGTGGCTGTAAATTGTAGTTGCTGAAAAAGTGTTTTGGATATTTATACCTTTGACAGTATTTGTAGGAAATATTTTAAGTCGGTAAAGAGGAAGTAGATGTGTGACAGACCTGAATTTGATAAGCAGTAAGGAACCCTTTATACAAATAAAATAAAATGGTATAGTTGGCCACGATTAAAAGATAAAAAACACAAAATGTACAAATTAAAAAACACATAAAAATGACAAAAATGGAAAGAGAAATTCATGTATTGAAGTTTAATATTTGCATAGTACAGATAACTAATGTTTTATCTCTCGTTTTTGATTAAGTTCAAGATTTGGCACGATTTTTACAGGTAATTTCTGTGACACGCCATCAGGTCTGCCTTCTCTCGTCATATCCATCTTTTTCTCTGTATCTAGCCCTGTAGTCCCCTAGTCGAAGGCCATATAGGCCGAAACGTTGGGCAGTCTTCCCTCCCTCTCTTTCCATTTTTGTCATTTTTATGTGTCTTTTAAATTGTACATTTTGTGTTTTTTATCTTTTAATCGTGGCCAACTATACCATTTTATTTTGTTTCATAGTTAATTTGTAGCCATCGCACAACATATTTATATCTTTATACAAATACATGGTAAAACAAAGCAATGGAATAATTCTTTTATTGTTGTTCTTCATCTTGAAGTCATCATGAGGCCTTCAACAATGAGCTTTGTTCATACCTCAGATTAAGTTCAAGACGACCCCTAGCAAGGTCTGAGCAGAATTCATTGCTAGATGTCGAGCTAGATTTTGACACTGATCTGCATGAAATGTACGAAATACCTGAAATGAATTCACAGTAAAAATTACCAAAACATTGTAATGCTTGGCATCTTTGCAATTGCACACTACTAGTACATGTATTAAGCAGATCATTTTCACAGGTTAAAAATTTTTTTGGAAATTGAGTGCAAAAAATGCTTAATTTTTTGGCATTTGAAATTTTTGCATATCACAAACATAATTGATTCCATATTTTTGTGGAAAGTTATAAATGATAGTTATGATAAAGTTGTCAGCATTAAAAATGATTTGTATATTTATTAACATCAATATTAAATGAAATGATCAGTCAATCATTGTGCTACTAGTACTTCATACTGGATTTTTGTGTCACAGCTGACAGATATTTGATCTATAGTTAATTGCTCATTAATCTCTTTAAATTATTGACTTTCCCCTTTGATGAACATGTAGAAAATGATAACAGGATAAGTTGCAGTACTAAATACACCATGTAACTATACTTTGCTTACTGGAGTTGAGTGGGTGTATGTGTGATTTTCTAAGTAGAATGACATCAGAGACATTTTGCAATGATGAAATTTTGGCAGGAAAATGCTTGTATCTACTTATTCCAGAAAATAATGGCTCAACAGACTATTGAAAAACAACCATAGAATTTTCCCCATCGGGATAATATTTTCAGTGATTTTGGTTTCATTCACAAATCAAAACAGAAATTAAAACCAAAGGAAAATAAACATATTTTGGGATATTGATTTCTACAGCCAAATCCAAATGTCAATACACTATCGTATTGCCTTCCCTATCAATAAGTATGGAATAAAGGATATTTTGTTTTGTGACCTTGATATAATTTTTGTCAAGTGCACGCTAGGGCCTTCTTGATCTCGCTCGAGGGGGTGAATATTGTTCACCTCTTGTTGAAGACCCGCAGGCGACATCAAGATGTAGACAAGAATAAAAGCCCCATCCTTGATGAACTGGGGTTTTCTATGTAACGTGTGCTTTTTTTCACATGTACATTCACTCCATATCCTTTCATTTTTCCTATTTATCACAGCCAGTATCAAGCGAGCCCATTAGGGCAAGCTTGATGCATTACGCTGTGATAAAGTCCATATCAGAAACAAAATTTCCTATATTTCTTTTATCAGTAATTCACAAAATGATAAACAGAACTCTAAAATAAATTAAAATAAACTGAAATTTCTATTTAAGCAGAATTAATCTATCCTTTATTCCAATATTCATTCAACGTCTTATGCGTATGAACTTGACAAATAGAACAAACATGACGTCAGCTTAGCAATTCACACGTGACGCCTTCACTGTGACCCAATTATTCTGTGGTAATGTCCAGTTCAATGATAGTAGATACTGGGATTATCAGTCTCGGTAGATCAAAGGAAATTCATGCAAATTACTGATAATTTGTCATATAGTATGGCATATGTCAGTATCATATCTATAATCAGTCGATATATTGAGGTAATCTGACCCCATCCTACTTCAGTTACTATCTGGAGTTCTATATATTAAGTAGATTCCCCTACAAACACATCATTTAGAACTTGGTCTCTATAAAAGTTTATGTATTGAACAACTACCATACATCAGTTGGTAATTCACCTCCCAGTCAGGCCATATATTGTTGTTACCCGACTTTCAACAAAATCTCCATTGTGATACACTAGTCTGATGTCAAAAACTAGTAAAAACTGACCCTGACTAGTGAAAATTGCAGAAAATTTATAAATATTTGTAGGGAAAAGCTTTGAAAAGTGGTTTTCGCACTAGTGGCTGAAAAAAGTTTTTGGCACAGACTGAAAATCCCCTCCCCACATCATTTAGCATTATAGCTTTAGTATAGTCATGTTATTGATATCCCATTGATCAGTTAGTATTATACATAAGCAGTCAATACATTGTGGTATTGCCCTCTACATAAGTCAATATTAAATCTCTATACATTGTGATATTGCACCCAAAGCAGTTAGACAGTCACTGTATTGTCCTCCCCTACTTTTAATCTGTTAATTTTATGTAAATCATTATTTGAAAATGAAATTTCAAAAGAATTATGATTATCATGTATATTATAGCCAATAGCACTCCAATCAAACACAATTACCAAATCCTAAAAATTCTTTGATTTTTGGAATAAATCCACAATTTGTGCACTCTGAAATGGAAATTCGAAAGATCAAGCCATCAAGACAATGGAAGTGTGTATTTGACAATATGTAGAAAGTTCAGATCAACATTGGAAGATCTAGTATTCATATAAAAGGAGAGATGATGTAGAGAAGAATCATGTGACACTATAAAACATGTCATGTGAGAAAAAATAAAGGTCATGTGCATTAGAATTGGTTACTATAATTAGAGAATACAATATTATTAGATTCTAACAGAAGTGTGATACTTATTAGATTCTAACAGAAGTGTGATATCTTGGCTATGTCCAGTTTCTTCCGTAAAATACCCATAAAACTCTTTTTTAACTGATTTTAGGTTTTTATTTTAACTTGTACCATAAGTGAGAATGCATTTATAAATGTAACAGTATCCCATCCACCAATTTAATTGCATTAGACATTGTTCTTACTTTAATGGTTGTTTTCAGTGCGAGATGACCGATGTTGATTAATGCACATCTCTCACTTAACCTGATTTCACTATGAAAAATACACTTCATTGGATGTGATTCAGGTTTATAGACATAGCCTTTCATATTTTACAGAAGAAATAGGTACTTCCATATGTTCAGGATTGACAATATAGATATCTTTTACTCATGTACACATTTTTTATAACTCTTCTGATTTTAATATAATCTGCACATGAAAAATGAAAATTTTTTGAGATTTGTAAAAGATATCCTAATCATCAATATGCCCTAATATTAGAAACCATTCGTTGTACAATTCATACATACCCAAAGCAGGAACTACATGTTTCTTGATTTCTACTTTTTCTAATTATTTATATAAAACAATTAAAAATGGTGAATTTGCCGACAGATTGTTTGTTTGTTTTAATCATGTATATATATAAATACATTCTGAGATCAACTCCTGAATTTTAAAAGTATATTTTTCATCAAAAGACAAAACCTTTAAAGTAGTTTCAACTTATTTTACTTTCTTCAATGAAAACTATGAAATAATTAGTTAAAAAGAAGACCACATGCACCAACCAGAGCTTTTTTAGGTTTAGTTTCAGATGAATATTAGTACTTGTCCATGTAAACGCAGTGCTGACCACACTGGATTATGATAGGGAAATATCACAGTGACTGTACATCAAAACAATAAATTTGAAAACAAACGATGCATTTGACTGAACTGCTGTCTTTAAAAAAATAGGTACCCTTGACAAGTCCATTGAGAATTATTTGGAAGCTCTTATAGATGTCTCCCTCTCTTGATAAGTAGTAGTGTAGTGTAATTTTTTTGTTTTGGTCTGGTTATTAATCTAATTTCTAATATGACAACCTTCATTCGCTTTATATCCAAACCCATGGTAAAAATAATATTCACTTATGGGCAACGTCATAAACAAATGACGGTACTTTCGATAATGTCATAGATAGTTTTACATCAGTTTTTGCAACGTCACACACCAAATAGCGACATAAAATGGTGTTTCATCCATGTGTACTAGGAGGAATTCTCCTAATCGGAACTTTGTCAGTGTCCTATCAGAATTGAAATAATTTACAGTAGCCATAAATATATATAATTTTTAACACGGGCTTGCTCTTTATGGTGATACTTTACCCCTCGCTGGTCGCTCTGGGTAAAATACTCACCATAAAGTGCAAGCCCGTGGTAAAAATAATATAAATATATGGCTACTGTTAATTATTTCTTAAGTAGTGTTCATCACATGGTCTTCCTGAACTAATCTGCATCCAGTTTTGTCTTCAAGTGAAAACGTGACAAAAATAGTAATAGTGTTTTCATTAAAGGGAAATAACTCTAGAATCATGTTAAATCAACCTTGGCGATCAAAAACAAAGTTTGAAGAGAGTATTGCATTTTCATCAATTGTGATTGGTTTGAATCTTCAGGACATTAACACACATTTAGGGGTATCACATAATACCTTCCCTCTTACTGTGACAGGGTATATTAAAAATACTAAGAGGTAACATAGAACCAATTACAACCATATGCATCAACAGATAAATACCTTATTTATACAAATGATTATTTTTCACAATGTCAGAATATTGAAGATATTTTCAATTTGAAACTCAAGATCACAAAATGTCAAATTTTCTTTCTAATTTTCTTGGTAAGTAAGGCAACTCCTGTGGAAATAACACCCTAAAGGGAGACAATCATTATGTACCTTCAGCTTTGATGATATTTTTCTGACTTCCATGAGTACTGTTGTATATTGATCCATTGATGGAACCATTGAGTCCAATATTGACCTTTGACTCCAAGCGCTGGATTCTTTCTAACATGCTCTCTAATAATACTGCTATAGTTTTCTTTAAATCTAAAAAGAGAAATTATAATCTTTCATAATTATTATTCATACAGAAGTAAAAGGAAGACGCTTTTTGAAAGTAAAAGTAAGTTCTTATGTCCATCTAATTTAAAACAGAAGGGATATAATATAATATTACATATGGTATCAGTTTGTATTTTTTTCATTGGCTAATACGGTCACATGATTTTAAGAATATTCAGTATATTTCAGCGTTGTTTCCAATTTTAGGTTATATTGACGCCATGTTTCTATTTTAAGTATATATTGACGCTATGTTTCTATTTTTAGTTTTATTGACGACACGTGTCTGGTCTAGTTTTTCACTAAGAAAGGTCCTAAGAAAAATTATTTTCATAAATATTGGAAAACGCTTTACACATTAACAGGAGTTTCCGCCGGGGAAATAAAAGGGGATATTAAAATTTGTCTATAGAGCAACCACTGAAATCAATGAAAAAAGTATTGTTGTCACATGTTTTTATTGCATGCAAACTTCACGTAAACATGCTAAAAAAGGCTTACTTGTTTGTTTTTTTATTTGCAAATATAAGAGACCTGTCGGCATTTATTTATCCTATGAGCACTCATGTAACCCATTCTAGATGATGGTAGTTCCGCACCCGCCTTCAAATAAAGGTTCTATTTCTAATTAGTTCCCGTGTATCGACAAAATTATCCTCCACCAAAATGTAATGAAATACCACAAAACTACATATGTAATAAATATAAATTCAGAACTGTCGCTGAATGGCAGCCAGTTTTACACCCCTGCTCATTGGACCCTGAATCAATATGGCAAGTGCAAATTTAATACAAGTATATAAACACAATGATATATGTCCTCCTTTTTTTCCAGAAAATATTCAATGACAAACTATCTCCCCTTCAAAATTTCATGATTCAGAAGCAACCATATTCCCTCATGCACATCTTCAGGTGGTATACTACAACTGTGTATAATTTAATTAAAGTCCAAGTACCAGTTTAAGACAAGGTTTGTCCCCCCTTTTTTTCAGAAAATATTAAAAGACATAATCTCCCATTCTAAATTTCTGGCAGCAACCATATTACTTCATGCTCATCTTCAGGTTGTGTACTACAACTGTGTAACATTTCATCAAAATCCAAGTACCCATTTAAGAGGGCATGCGCTGTCAAGGTTCACCAACCTTTTTTCCAGAAAATATTCAAAGACAAATTATCTCCACTTCAGAATTTCAGGCAGCAACCATATTACTTCATACATATCTTCAGGTAATGTACTACAACTGTGAAACATTTCATTAAAATCAAAGTGGTTGTTTCAGAGAACATGACATGATAACGTACATGGATGGCCAGATGGCCAGACATACAGATTGACAGACAGGATGATTTTTTTGTACCCAAAACCTTGTTTGCAGGTGGGGGGATAAATAGTCGATTATATATCTATACTTAAAGTAATGTATTATGAAAAAGAAAAGAAATGGGGTAAATGTCAAGGAGACAACATCCCATATCCAGGTTAAAACGACCCAAAACAAAGCATCTAGGGGTCACCGTACGGTCTTCAACACAGTGAGGAACCTCACACCATATATTTATTGATATGCCATATCAATGGACATACAGCTCATTAAAGTTTATTGCAGTTGAAGTTAACACGGGTTATGGTAATAAAATGTTCATTTACTCCATATCCTTTTGTTAAATACTTAGATATGTGTAAAGGGGATAAAATCAGCAAAATGTATAGGTAAATTAATATGCATTCAAGTCAACTTCATTTAGTGATTTACAGTCATAAAAGGCTGCCTTTCAAGTTCTTAGACATTTTCCATCAGAAAACTTTTAAAAATAGCAAAGATAAACCTTTCATGAAAATTAAAACCTTTACAGCATTTCTGTTCAACATCTCCCAACAGATTTATGATACAATGTAAATGAATACTGTGAATGCAGAAGATTTTAGTATGTAATGTGTTGTTTAAAGCAAAAATTTTCATTTATAAATCATTCAATATTTATAATCCTTGGGAATTAATGTGCACTGGTGTCTGATTCAGATGTACAGATTTTTCTTATAAAATTGTGATATTTAAGAACATCATTGCTTTCCATATAGACTGTAGGGTTACTATAGGGTTCATGCACTTTTCTTACCACAAATTTCAGCAAGTACATGTACTTTTTAAGGACATTTTCTAAATTTTCAACAATCAAAACTTCCACATTAAATCTGTTTAATCCAAACTTCGTCATTAAATCTGTTTTTCAAAATCCACTTTGAAAACTTTTTTTTTGGATAAGATTGAATTTCAAGCTATAATAGAAGTTTTATGAGTTACTGTTTTATATTGTTTCCATAAAGTATAAATCACAAAGAATTGACAGTTTTTTTTGGTGTAATACTGTATATTTCCTGGACTTTCAGAATCTTTTGCACATTTCAAGCTCTTTCAAGTTCTTTTTTTTTGCGACTTTCCTTTTCAAGTACTTTCATGGATTTCAGGCCAAACACAAGTGTGAATCAGGTTATCTGTTCTCTTTAGCTCTTACAAATTCTTTTGGTTTACAGTCATCCAAATATTGTGATTTGATCTTCACTGAAGAGACATTAACATGTTGAAATGGCCATCTGCAGATACTAAATTTACAATAACTTCCGTATTTAGTTTATGATTCTTGGACTTTCGACATATGGTCACCATTGATTTCCGAATATTTCACTCCCAGATAAATCAATAAATGAAATGTTTATACTTATAAATAGTTAATAGCCTTAGAAATTTTCAACTGCCGGTATTTGCTGTGATAGATTAAATCAAATATGATTAAAGCTTGTAAATAATTTATTTCTCGTCCTACATAGCTACATTTGTTAAGGAAATATGACATGTGCAGAAAGACTTGTGTCATTCTAGGAACATGTCTTTGGCAGTAGGTGGTATTCATGAGTGTTGTCACATCATTTGAACATTAATTTAAAATCTGTCCATCATTTGTTTAATTAAAAAAAATTGCCAAAAAAGACATTTGATTGCAATGTAATGGACATAAGGGTTTGTAGCATAATGGATAGTAAATTTCAGGAAAGACTGCTATACTAAATTTTGTAAATTGGTAGTCCTTTAGGCTAGCAAATGTTGGAAAAAATTCACAATGATATATCTATTTCTGGCCAGTAAAATAACTGAAGGAGCAGCAAATTTTGGCATGTCTGTTAGTGTCAAACCTTGCATTCTACAGTAGTGGGTACCAAGAAAATGAAATACCTTGGTAAACCACAGTATTTTGCCAAATACTAACATATGTACCACTGTATTCCACAGATATACTGCTAAAATACTATTGTTTGTGAGGTTCCAATTTTCAAGGATTTCATGGTTTGGTAATACCACGAAATTCAATTCCAACGAAATACATTTTCCGTATATTTTTAATACATAGAATAAGAAACCAATAATTTAATTAGTACCCATGAAATAATGGTTATTATGAAAACCACAAAAATTGATGTCCAAGAATAAAATTAGTTCCAAAGTAATTTGCCAGCCATCTTCCCCTGGACCAGGTTTCTACTGCTACCAATTGAGAGGCCAACAAGAGGCTTCAATGTTAGAATATGTATCAACATGCCCAGTTTTTCAGATGTCATAAAGAAGAACATGAGGTACCAATATGTAAACTTGAATACAACAGATAAGTATATTACTATTTTGAATTAAATTTCCCCAAAAATTATCATTGTATACCAGGAATACCTAGCAACTCTATACGTTATACTTGCCATAAGCTGTAAATCTTCCTGCATAGGGACCATCTACAATGTCAGCATTTTCCCTGGAGAGTGCTCGCACATAGTTCTCACTTAACCTTATTATCTCAGCCTACAAAAATACAAAATCATCCTGTGTAAGGTATAACTACAATGTCTACATTTTCCCTGGAGAGTGCTCGCACATAGTTCTCACTTAACCTTATAATCAACAGTCAACTTTCCCCGAGTACAACATAGGCCATGAACACCTCTATTTAACCCTTATTTAATTATCAAGTTTATAGTTGCTGCTTGAAAATACCATTACAACTATCCCAGTCTTCCACTACTTATAACGAACAGGCCTTAACACCTGTATTCACTATTTATGAGAGTTATCTAAAACTTACTCATTTTAAAGTATATCTAAAGAGAACATTTGCATTGCTGATATTGAATTAACTTTCCTGCCTTTTGAGTTTGTTCTTCCTGTCATGTGTAGTTTGGTTGATACCTCCAAGTGTGAACTCTTGTTGTAATTTTCATCTCGAAGCCATGAAATGGCTGGAGAGATGTTAATATGACAAGAAAAAAATCATGTGAGGCTTCAAGCCTATTAACAGTTCTAAAAGATGATCTTCGTGCTTACGATAAAATATAGTGTGCAAGTTTCTTTCAAAATCGTATACATCATGTACATTGTGTTTTTAAGTTATATTTCTTCATTTTCTCTAGTTGAATACGGTGTTGTTATATTAAATTGAAAACAATATGCATATTTATCAAATTACTCCTTTTTTTAATATTGTGTCTCGGATCAACGAACTTGTCGCGCAGTTATTTGTCAAAGATGAAAATAACATTTGTTTACCCGAGACAGTGTATTGCATATATATGTCATATATTTATAGCAATGAAATCGACATGTGGAAATCTCACAATCCCATTATTTTCACGCATTACGTAATAACTTAATTCATGCAGACGTATGCAGCAGTTCTTTGGATGACTACAAAGTTTTGCAACGTGTAGACTTTCAGGGCTTTGAGATTCAGCTCCATCGGAGCTTTGATTAAAATTTACTTTAGTACTTTGGTACTCGCCCAAAAACTGATATCTATAAAAGTTATGAAGTTTTGCAAAACTGAAAAATGCCCCCCCACCCCCTGCATTATCTTAACTTAGCTGAAATTGGCAATTTAGTTATTTGTTGTTAATCAGTTGTTTCATATTTCATGTATATTTTGATTTCACTGACCACTGTCTTCAAAGTGTCTTTACTTAATCAATATAAGTTGTCAAATTTGCCATATGCAAACATATTCAGTAAAATTTGGTTATTTACTAATTTTACTGGATAATTTTTAATTATTAGTAGACAAAAAATCACCATTTCTAAGATAATAGACACAAAATCCCTCTCTATATCGATAAACTGATTTTACATATCATGTAGCATATAATGCATTCAAACATATTTAGAGATTCTCTCTTTTGCTCAGACTATATGAAATAATTCAGTACAAAAATATATTTGTTTTAGAAATTCATTATCCTTTGATTGAGTAAAAGTAGATATTATCTTCATTCACTGTCACTTGATTGGGTGATATAAGATATTTTATGCAATACATTTAGAAATTCACTCTCACTTAATTGGGTGATATTAGAAATTCACTCTCTTTTGATTGGGTGATATATGTACTCTATATAATACCTTTAGAAATTCACTCTCTTTTGATTGGGTGATATTTATACAATACTAGTACCTTTAGAAATTCGCTCTCTTTTGATTGGGTGATATTAGATACTCTATATAATGTTATACACCAGAACAGAAACAGGAAACATGCAGTAAACAGTAACTGTCGACTATTTGGTGCACGCCCACACAGTTTCCATACTGTTATAGCCATCCTCTTGTACCACTAATCATTTTTCCTGTAAAGAAAAACATAGGTAATCAACAATTACAAAGTTGGCCTCGTTATGACACATTGTCGCAGCAACCAAATTTTGCCTAGATGCCGACATACATTTGTACTATCAAAATTGCATGCATATGCAAGGTTACCTGAACCAAAAATGTTCAGTTACTGAGCTATGAACTCAGATGTTTACATTAATGTAAGTCATTCATGCGTAAAATGTAGGTTTAAGTGACCTAATTTTGTCTTAATGCTGAGCTACCATCACAGATGCATGCACATGCAAGATGATCCTACCATGTACAGTACCTGAGATCTGTTCCCTGACATGAAATTGATTGTAAGTCACTAAAGCGGAAAATGTAGGTCAAAGTGACCCAATTTTACCTGGATGCTGACCTACCATCAGAGATGCATGTATGTGAAAGGTTAGATGATCGTACCATGTACAGTGACTGAGATTTCAACTCTGAAGTTATTTCAAATGAAAGTCAGTCAAGCGGAAAATGTAGGTCAAAGTGACCTATTTTGTCTCGATGCTGACTTACCATCAGAGATGCATGCATGTGCAAGGTTAGATAATCCTACCATGTACAGTGACCGAGATCTGAACTCCTCCTTAAAGTTGAATTTAAGACAGTCAAGCAGAAAATGTAAGTCAAAGTGACCTAATTTTGCCTGGATGCTGACCTATCATCAGAGATGATTGCATGTTCAAGGTTAGATGAGCATACCATGTACAGTGACTGAGATATCAACTCAGATGTAAACTCGAATGTAAGTCAGTCAACCCGAAAATGCAGGTCAAAGTGACCTAATTTTGCCTGGATGCTGACCTACCATCAGAGATGCATGCATGTGCAAGGTAAGATGATCCTACTATGTACAGTGACCGAGATCTGAACTCGGACATAAACTTGAATGTAAGTCACTCAAGCGGAAAATGGAGGTCAAAATGACCTAATTTTGCCTGGATGCTGACCTACCATCAGAGATGCATGCATGTGCAAGGTAAGATGATCCTACCGAGATCTGAACTCCGACATAAACTTGAATGTAAGTCAGTCAAGCGGAAAATATAGGTCAAAGTGACCTAATTTTGCCTGGATGCTGACCTACCATCAGAGATGCATGCATGTGCAAGGTAAGATGATCCTACCATGTACAGTGACCGAGATCTGAACACGAACATAAACTTGAATGTAAGTCACTCAAGTGGAAAATGTAGGTCAAAGTGACCTTATTTTGCCCAGATGCTGACTTTCCATCAGAGATGCATGCATGGGCAAGGTTAGAGGATTGTACCATGTACAGTGACCGAGATCTGAACTTGGACATAAACTTGAAAGTATGTCTCTCAAGCGGAAAATGTAGGTCAAAGTGACCTAATTTTGCCTGGATGCTGACCTACCATCAGAGATGCATGCATGTGCAAGGTTAGATGATCCTACCATGTACAGTGACCGAGATCTGAACTCTGGCGTAAACTTGAATGTAAGTCACTCAAGCGGAAAATGTAGGTCAAAGTGACCTAATTATGCCTGGTTGCTGACCTACTAGTATCATCAGAGATGCATGCACATGCACAGTTAGATGATCATACTATGTATAATTACTGAGATATGAACTTGGATGTAAATCTAAATAAAAGCCACTCAAGTAGAAAATATAGGTCAGAGAGACCTAATTTTCTTTGAGGCTGTGAGATAGCCCAAGATGCACCTGCATACAAAGTTTGATGACCCTACCCTGCATAGTTACCAAGATATATACCCAAATGCGGACACGGACACGGACGAAGACGTGGATGCGGACGAGGACACAGGGGGTACTCCAATAGTCCCCATCAACATGCTCAACTTCGTTGAGACGAACTAAAAATGCATTATAAATTCATATGAAAAAAAAACATAATGATTAAGGCCTGTAGCACATCACAGCCACCTAAATTGTACAGTTACTTAAACTTTATATCAGCATGATCAGGTTATTTTTGCCATCTGCTTTTGTTTATGATTTTGGTAAAAATAGGGCAGAGAAATATGCGCTATGCTTATAATTTGTGTTTTATGCTTTACCCTATGCAAAAATGGACAATAATATATGCAGAGAAAAAAAAATTGCACTTTAAGATCTGCCACAAACATAGCAAAAATGAAACACAAACACGAAACAATTCTAATATACGGTTATGTACCTTACAACAGATGATAAGTCTCAAAACTTTGTATTAAGCCATACTTCCTTGTAATGAACATAAGAACCAATTATTCATGGTGAAAATATAACATTACCTGTATATTATGGATGGTCAATCGAATGTTTACAAAATATTAAACTTGACTCCAAGGCAAGGTCAAGTTAGAATCAGGAAACCATTACATTTACAGAATTTGAACATTATAATTGCAGTGAAAACTGAACTTGATATAAAAGTCTCTATCTTTAAGTTCTTGCATTACAATTATATTTTGTATCCCATTCCATATGTAACAGCCTCATGAGAATGTTCTGTGTCATAAATTTTATCAAAGGACAAGGTGCGATAAGGGGTTGATTTGGCCTGAGATTCCAGTGAATTTCAAAGTTGCACCTCCAGATTTCATTTCATGTGCGTTTCAAAGTTGAAATCCTATTTACAGAAAAATACAAAAGGTAGAACCAATGATGTCACAATAGGTACAGTTCTGACGTCATGAAAAGGCTACTTTTGAGCATTTTCATAGAAATATACAGAATTTGGCAGATTTTCGAACAGTTTTCCTAACCGGGAATATCGAGCACATTCAAGAACCAACTAGACATCAGTGAGATGGTATCCATCTCTGTGGGCCCCGCTCCAAGTGTCACCTAGAGGTCAATGGTCAAGAGACATCAACTATTGTACGTGACATGTCGCCTTAAAGCAATCTTTCCACATGCAAAATATCAAAAGCCTATCTTACAAGAGAAAAAAGTTATAGCACGGACACAACTTTGTCATTGAAAAAGCATGACTGAATGTGACCCTGAGGTCAAAGGTCAAGGTCAAAGGTCACCAACCAAGGTACGGGACATGTAGTCTTGAGGTGATCTATCTACATGCAAAATATCAAAAGCCTATCTCAAAAGAGAAAAAAGTTATAGACTGGACACAAATTTCTCATTTAAAAAGCAGGAATGTGACCTTGAGGTCAAAGGTCAAGGTCAAGGGTCACCAACCAAGGTACGCGACACGTTGCCTCGAGGAGATCTAGCCACATGCCAAAATATCAAAAGCCTATCTCAAACGAGAAAAATGTTATAGACCGGACACGAATTTGTCATTGAAAAAGCAGGAATGTGACCCTGAGGTCAAAGGTCAAGGTCAAGGGTCACCAACCAAGGTATGCGACATGTCTCCTCAAGGAGATCTAGCCACATGCCAAATATCAAAAGCCTACCTGAAACGAGAAAAAAGTTATAGACCGGACACGAATTTCTCATTGAAAAAGCAGGAATGTGACTTTGAGGTCAAAGGTCAAGATCAAGGGTCACCAACCAAGGTACACGACACGTCGCCTCGAGGAGATCTAGCCACATGCCAAATATCAAAAGCCTATCTGAAACGAGAAAAAATTTATAGACCAGACACGAATTTCTCATTGAAAAAGCAGGAATGTGACCCTGAGGTCAAAGGTCAAGGTCAAGGGTCACCAACCAAGGTACGCGACACGTTGCCTTGAGGAGATCTAGTCACATGCCAAATATCAAAAGCCTACCTCAAACGAGAAAAAAGTTATAAACCGGACACGAATTTCTCATTGAAAAAGCAGGAATGTGACCCTGAGGTCAAAGGTCAAGGGTCACCAACAAAGGTATGCGACACGTCGCCTCGAGGAGATCTAGCCACATGCCAAATATCAAAAGCCTACCTCAAACGAGAAAAAAGTTATAGACCGGACACGAATTTGTCATTGAAAAAGCAGGAATGTGACCCTGAGGTCAAAGGTCAAGTGGCGGGGCCCTAATTAGACAATTTACCAACCTATTGCTAAAAATAAATTGAACCTCTCCTGTAATTATTTTTTTTTGGTTCTTGCATGTGCTCTATATTTCCTATACAGAAAAAGTAGTCAAAATTGGTCAAATCTGTCAATTTTCTACAAAATCTTCAATTTGTCCCTTCTTCTACACTCAAAAACTCAGTAACCATTCATCAATATTTGAGAAATATAACTGTTCACTGAAAAGCCATACCCATCATGCCCATAGAACATTTAAATGAGAAAATTCTGGGAATTCAACCAAATTTTTGTTTTAGGTCAAATAAGGCCCTTATCGCCCCTACTCCTTAACATAACACTTAAAAAGTTAAAGATTGCTTGAATGAAGTTTTCCTTTGTTTTTTATTTTCCTCTCTCCCTCATAAGTATTGTATCTGGAGGCTGACGTAAACATAGAATTAATTTAGGATGGCCTTAAGGAAAGTGCATGATTTCTTTGGTCCTGTCCAGTGTTGGATTGTCTACACCTGGACATTATTGTTTTTGGTCATACTGCTCTCACATAAAAACATTGTATGCACATATACATGTGTATAATGTATTAATAACTGCTACCTAGAAAATTCCTAAAATACTTGTAGAGTTTTACATTTTCTTATAAAATACAAAATAAAACATTTTACATAATTTTTTGATTAGCAGTTTCAAATATATATATTTATATAAACTCTTGAGTAACCATGCAAGAATTGTTTTAGGTGAACACCTCACATGATGTGTTTTCCACATATTCTGAATACAAATTTAATTTACGATATTTAAATTGTAAAATTCAATCGATTTTTATTGTAAACAAAGTGACTTTTAAATGGTTTAAAATAACATTTACTGAATTGTTTACTTCAGACTAATATATATACATAATTGATAGAATTTTTGTAAAATTCCTTACAACTAAAAGCTTATTACACAGAGGCAATGCATACTGTCACATAATTCCTCATTCACTTCAACTGTGATACAGTAATCAATGGCTTTTACTGTATCATGTATAATGGAGGAATTAAGACAGTATGTGCTTCTCCTTTAATAGTACAGGATGGGAGGAAATTGACCATTCTGCATGCTTCTATGTGTAGCATGGCAGGTATAATTGGACCATGTAACCATAATGCAAGATTTCTGTGTACAACATTTATGGAATTGTTGGAGGTACAATTGTACCAGTGCTTTTGTCGGGCAACTGATGACAGTGATTGTATGAACACTTACAAGGTTTATTTTATGTTTGCTGACAATCCTGCATCCATGGGCTTAAGCAACATGGATGTGACATTTTTTGACAATTAACAATGAATTCTACTTAAACCTGTGCTAGGGGTCATCTTGTACTTACTATGAGGTATGAACAAAGCCCATTGTTGAAGGCCTCATGTTGACTTAAAGATGAACAACAACAATAAAAGTGCTGTTCTATTGCTTGGTTGTATTTATAGATACTTTGTGTCATGTGCATTTACTCCATATCCTTTCATTGTTTATACAGTATACTAAGAAATGATGAAACATGCCTGCTGTGTACCAGTGTACAGCATTGGGTGAATTGCCCAACATGCCTGCTGTGTACCAGTGTACAGCATTGGGTGAATTGCCCAACATGCCTACTGTGTACCAGTGTACAACATTGGGTGAATTGCCCAACATGCCTGCTGTGTACCAGTGTACAGCATTGGGTGAATTGTCCAACATGCCTGCTGTGTACCAGTGTACAGCATTGGGTGAATTGCCCAACATCCCTGCTGTGTACCAGTGTACAGCATTGGGTGAATTGCCCAACATGCCTACTGTGTACCAGTGTACAGCATTGGGTGAATTGCCCAACATGCCTGCTGTGTACCAGTGTACAGCATTGGGTGAATTGCCCAGTATGCCTGTTGTGTACTGAATTGGGTGAATCGCCCAACATGCCTGCTGTGTACCAGTGTACAGCATTGGGTGAATTGCCCAGTATGCCTGTTGTGTACAGCATTGGGTGAATTGCCCAACATGCCTGTTTTGTACAGCATCGGGTGAATTGCCCAACATGCCTGTTGAGTATAGCATATTGGGTGAATTGCCAAACATGCCTGTGGTGTACAGCATTGGGTGAATTGCCCAACATGCCTGTTGTGTACAGAATTGGGTGAATTGCCCAGCATGCCTGTTGTGTAAAGAATTGGGTGATCTGCCCAACATGCCTGCTATGTACAGCATTGGGTGAACTGCTTAACATGCCTGCTATGTACAGCATTGGATGAACTGCCCAAACATGCCTGCTGTGTACAGCATGGGCTCAATTGGTACAGTAATGCATGCCTGCTGTGTCCAGAATGATATAAGATTGAAACTGTAATATCTTTAATAAAACACTGTCTATATGCTATCAATATGGCTTCATTACTGAGATTTACTCAGTTTGCACCATAGCATGGTACAAATGTAACATGTGGTATATACATTACATTCTCCCCTCTTTAACTTGGGCATTTAAGCAGGTACATGACTTCAAGCCATGTATAGAACATTATCTCTGTCTCTGCCTTCTAGATACAATATGATTTTATTACCGTGTTACATGTACTAGTACATTTGCATACATTTATCATTATGGCACAAATCTTGGCTTGTACTTTGGTTGAATTTTATCAAATACTACATTCCTCGCTCTTTCACCATGTTTACTAAGGAATGAACATGAACCTACAAATATAGATACAAACTGTGCAGAATACTGTCTCTGCCATCAGTAAACATTAATGACACAAAGTACTGTGAAAGTACTATTGTTCATAGGGATCCCATTTCCGTGGATTTCGTGGTTGGCTGAAACCACAAAATTAAGTTCCCAACGAAATGGATTTTTACCCTGGAGTTTTATTGCATAGAAGTGGAAACCTCAAAGTTAAGTACTGACAAAATAGTGATATTTATAAAAACCATGAAACATTAATATCCACAAATAAAAGTACTTCCACAGTGCTGGTATGTATATTTATCATTTTTAAAACATACAAGTATTACATGTTATATATTTCTCCCTTTTTCATTGGACATGAACATGATCAACTTGCATAGATCACTGTCATTACCTTCTTTGTAATATGGATCATTATTAAGTTATTCATTTATTGAAAAAATAGATTAATATGTTCTTATATGAGACCATATAAAAGATAAGGGACATCTTCCACTAGTGTGAGAAATTCCATCTTTTCCCCGAGTGAAACAAGGGTAAAAGATGTAGAATTTCTCACATAATTAATAAGTGGAAGATATCTCGATCTTCAATTTTGGTTGAATGTAAGAACATACATGCATCTTCCATAAAAAGGCACCGATCAAGCTGAAGGAAAGTAAAACTTGCGATTTCTTGTGGAGTTCTCAATTGTGACATCAAATCATCAATAAAGTTTATTATGGTAACAACTGTAACGTCGAACAAATCACAATATTAGATTGGACGCCTACCTGCAACTGTGTAAGACAGCTTCATGCGACCCTGTCTTCTGTGGGCTGTCTTACACAGGAAACAGCTATTTACGAAAGAGATATATAACTTTTCTCTTAGAAAGGTTAAATATATTAAGGAATTCATTCACATCTCAACACCTTCACTATGACAAAAGATTGCATATAATGAACCTGCACATACCTTGGGTACAACATTGTCTCCGTCTTCATTGAAATAATTCTTCATGACTGAGCTATTCATTTATGGCACAATTCTGATTTTGTCCTAGGCCTTGGTCAGGTGTAAAAGGAATTCATGCACACCCTGACCCCTTCACTAGGAGAAAACATTACATACGATGAACCTATACCTTCCTTACACAGAACCATGAGAACAGAATCAATACAATATGTCTACAATAATTATCCAATATAAAATGTGTTACAACTATTTATTTAAGGTAACATCTTGTTAAAACCTTAATGACTGCAGAATGTCATCAATTTGACCTTGATAATGCCAAAATAATAATCGCGAGGAAAATTCAGGTGAGCTAATTATGGACTGCAGATCCACACTACTGCAATGCAGCAGACATATCAAAAACTGCCCAAAAAACTGACATATTAGGCAAAACTTCAGTCGGTCTGACAAAATTTTTAGCCAATAGGACTGAATGTCCTATGTTTATGAAACAGTAATGTAGGTCACTGTAAACAGGGCTCTATTTTATCAACTGAAATGGTCGCCTAGGCGACCAAATATAGCGATTGGCGACTAAAAATAAATAAAAGTCGCCTCGTGGGCGACCAGATTGTTACAATGTACGTGTTGGTGACTGGAAAAAAGTCGTATATTTTGCCTTTCTGATGCTGATTTGTTTTTCAATTATCTCTTCAACGTCATAGTTGCCAATCTCTGAGAATACAAAATCATGTAGTTACATGCTTTTTAGTTTGAGAAAGCTTGTAATAACATGTGACAACATAATTTTCAGATCTAGAATATTATTTTTAAGGCATAGTTAAAACAAATAGTACTGACAACTTTATTATAACAAAATGTTGCTTTTTTTGGCAGATTTCAAGACATCTTTGTGTAGTTCATAATTCAGATTAAATTTGCAACATACTAGTAGCAGTGGACACAAAGTTCTGATCTAAATTCTGTGTGGATTTTTTTTTTTACAACTGTAAATGCCCTCTCACTATCCGCATTACTGTTGGGCAGTACAAATAAGGCCTTTGCTAGCCTAGATTATAGTTGAACTTTTTAGTTCCAGTGAAAATGTCTTCTAGTTCTCCAATAGCACCCAAAATGTTTCAATATCAGTGTCACTAGCATAGACTGGCAATTCATCATTTGATTTGGTGCCAATTGATATTCCTGGAATTGCTCCAACATTAATGTTCAGCAATAAAATTTGAATAAAGTACTTCAGCATATGTGATTTTGTCATTTGATGTACAAAAAATGTAGTTTTGGAAGATGGCAGAAATGACGATATACATTTTGACTGGTCTTGTGCATTCAACAATATCATAGATTTTGAGTTTTTGCATGTCGAATGATCCTACATGTATGTATAAGATATGCTCAACTAAAAAAATGCATGTAGTGAAGCTCAAACAATTTTAACAACGTTGTTGAACAAAAACAAAATTGGGAATTTTATTTCTTGAAATTAAGAAAATTAACATTTTTGGGGAATGGGGCCAAAATTTTGCCCCTAAATGCACTATTGATAGGGCGCTGAAACATTCAGTCGCCACCTGGTTGAAAAAAACATCTGACTTTTCACTCGCCCAGCACAATTTTTAGTAGCCTTGGGCGACTGTTCGTGTAGATCCCTATTATGCATTAACAGGTCTGAAAAGTGTCACACACAGATATGGGATAATTGTAATCGATTGTAATTAATTACAATTTTTCAAGTAATCGAAGGTAATCGATTACTGATGTGAATTTCGATTACATGTAATCGAAAATAATCGATTACAAGCAAAAAATTTTGTTGTAATTATAATTACTTTTCGATTATTTTTCAATTACTTTTAAATTTCAAGCAAGTTTTTGAAAATATATTGGCAGAACAGCGCTCATTATATGAATCCAAAGTAAAGAAGAACAATATATCTTATAATCAAATATTTTCACTTCATATAAAATATGAATGTAACATGCACATAACTACTTTAAAATAAGCTATATTTTATGTATATTTTCTACAAAAAGAATAAATTTTGATAACAAATTAATCTTACTACTAGTAGATATTTTTACACTTTCAACTCATATTCAGGTATGTCAAGTAATCTATAAATATTGAATAACAAAATAGTTCTGAACTGGTAAAAAAAAATATATATATATATAATATAATTTCAGTCTGTGCCAAAAACTTTTTTCATTACTAGTCCTTGAGGCTAGTTGAGATAACAGATTTACTAGCTATATATAGTCCAAATTCCATTTTACTAGTCCAGTGATTTAGCTAGCGCTCGTCACTTTCGCCATTGACGAATCTTTTTTGAAAGTGGCGAATTTTTTAAGCCTGCAATTCGTCACTTGAAATTTCAAAAATCGCCAAATATTATAATAAGTATTATGTCCATAATCTTTGTCACTGTAATCTAATTGTCCAAACTGACACTTTAATTACACCTGTAATGCTAATTAAAGGGTTAGTTCAGTTGTAAACAAACACCGTCGTCGATTTGTTTACCTGTGTTCCTGGCCTGTTATCATTAATTACCGGTCAATCAGAGGTAACCTGCTCACCTGTATGGCAATTAACTATCAGTTGTTTAAAATTATTAATGTTTTGAACATTTAAATCTTTCTTTCAGCAGAATTTTCATAATTAACAGGTCCCCTTTGAATTTTTGTTACAAGATCACGTTTTTTGAAAGTTGGGTTATTTCCCTTTAATGATGTCTTTAAAATGAATTTATTTTTTTAGAATTGAACCTATGCTGATATTTGCTCTGGTAATTATAACAGAAAATTCATATTTTACCACTATTAAAGCTTAAAAAGTGTTTATAAACAACATTTGTTTGATATTTTGCAAAATAATTTCTTTTATAATACAAATTTATAGAAAGTTTTATGTGTAATAAGCTATAGAAAGTTTACTTGTCTAAGGACAAATATACTCAATAGAAGAGATATGATGACACTACTAATAGAAGAATAAATTAACTTCAGTAACATGTAATAGGAACCAGAAAAAGCATTATAGATCTGGAACATTGATGTGCATATTTAAATACAACCAAATACAGAAAAATTATAAATCATAAAATTAGTATCTCGTACTACACATTGCGCCGCAAAATTTATACGCAAAAGTGACTAATGGTCTCAAAATCCTAGCTAAATCCCTGTAGTCCGGAAAAAAAGAAAAAAAATTAACGCAATGAAAGGCAATGTAGATTCAGCATGTTGTATAGAAAATGCAATATAAAATTTCTGCAACAAAAATTCTTGCTAGTCCAGTCGGACTAGTGGTTGAAAATATTTACTAGTCTGAATTCAAATTTACTAGTCTCGGGCATCGGACTAGTGCCTAACGGAGCAGACTGTAATTTATTGAACATTTGGAGAAGCAGCGTTGAATTGAAATACATGATGGCATTTAATAATTGGAAGGCTCAAACCTAAAACATGATAAAATAGACAAAAGATATTTAAATGTAGCATATAAGAACATAATCCTCTAAATGAAATAATAAATTCTTAATACACAAATTACTTACAGAAACACTAAAAGACAAATTTCTGCAATTATTGTATAATAAATATCTCTTATAGTCTGTGTTTTTTGTTAATTATTTAATCCTTATCTTAACAATTTCACAAAATTAGATACCTGTAACCATGGTAACTGTTAATCTTTACACCTGAGGCTATAAATATAATGGTCACCCTTAATGAGATGTCAAACATCAAATTGATCAGATTGATTATGCAATTAAAATTGCAGTGTTATTATAATTCTAGCTAAAAAAAACTCATCTATGAAAACAAATGAGTATTTTAAATGATATTTAAGGGGCTTCATGCCCTTCTATGTAGAGAGGCTAAAATCTGTTTCGTTTTTCAGTCGTTTCTTACAATGGTTTCATGTAAATATATGTCGTAGAAAAACTTGGGCAGTGCATGAATATTAAGTAAACGAAAAGAATATTATTATGAACAATACAAATTTTTGGATATCAAGTACTTAATCGACATTAAATTTTGGTAACTTTAGATTTATACCCTAAAATGACCATTCGGATTGCCTGAAGAGGTCTGAAAAGTGTCACACTCACACAATCCGTGTGGGAATCATACATTTTTAGTCAAATTTTCCTCATTTTCCTTTGATATTAAGTGTTTTCCCTTGGCCTTGATTCCTAAATCAAGATATTGCCAAAATCGGGCTTTGCTTCACACAACTTGACAGGATCATTAAGTCTGCAACATTTGTATCGTGCTACATTGAAGAAAAGACTGTAGATAAGTTCAATCAGGAGGAAAGGGAAGACAGACGAACGTGATTCACTGTCTATGCGATAGATCCGGATTTCTGTTGGTCCCTCCTGTCTAGTGGATTCTCTTCCGTTTTGAAACACTGAAATTAACACAAAGCATGTTGTAGTCAATCAAGAAATGCCACTCTACTCACCATTACATTATTTACAGTTGAGTGGTAGTTAGAAAGATTGTTTTGGTCTGTTTGTTGTTGTATTTTCAGTAGCACGATATTGTGAACTGATTGGAATCACTTCCGGTTTACCCTTGATTATTTTCAGTCGCTTTCGACAACTTTGACATGTCACATTTGGAAATTTCCAACAAAAAATAATTAAACTGAATATATCTGAGTTTTAATAACAAATGTTTTTGCCATTACTTAATTTAGAAATCATATACCATATCAAAATTAAATAATTCGGAAATCGTAGATCAATTACTTTAGGCGCTCTTTACCGGAAGTCGACCTGGCTTCTGCTGCTGCATCAAGTCAAGTCAAGAGTCGGTAGCTTAAACAATAAACATAAGCTCTGTAGAGCTTTTAAAACCGACATGAGGGTACTGTCATGACTGTATGTCTGTGAGAGGCGCTAGACAGCAGAGAATAAGCTTGCAGTGATATGTCATCAAAAGTTAATGTCATTGCTACATTCCCGGGGCTACATATTCGCAGTATATAATGTTATCCTTATTGACGCGAAGCCAACCTTTTACACAGGGCGTAATCGAAACCCTACTTTGGGTGATAAACAATCTGGTCAAAAGGGACGACCATTTGATTTTCAGGGGAGGGCTTGGGTGATTTTGCCTAGAAAAATTATTTATTTTCTTGAAAATCTCGACCAAATTATTGTAAGAATTGGCACTTACCTAATCCTTAGAATATGTATATGTCCCGCTGGTCGACGGTTAGTGGAATTAGTACATCATCTTCATTAACTTGTTCAACCAGAAAGAGGCTAGGGCACATGTGGAACTCCCAGATTTGGGGTCTTTGGGTCTTACCAATAACTGGAAATACCACCGGATACTACACTCCCCCCAGTTTTATTGTTTAGGCCCCACAAGGTAGAGGTCCATCAAATAAGGACCTCATTCCTAGGGCCTTTCCATGAAAGACAAGGGTATTTTTCCACCAATTGAATAGATCTTCCATGTTTGTCTCACTACTTTTGGGGGGGGGGGTCTAAATCAGTCAACACCAACCAAGGAGCATGATCACTATGTGTATCATGTCAATATCTGGAATGCAGGGGGTTTGAACAACTGGTACCACTTGCCATACAAAAAGGGCAAGTAGCCAATAAAACCCCACAGGCCATTGTCTGTCCATGTAAATTCAAAACTGACAACCAAAGGTTCACCATAACTTCAAAACGGGTCAATTCAACAAGTAAAAACTCCAAACAAATTCAAAAAACTATTTACATATATACATTCCCTCCCCCTGATATATTTCCAAAAAAGGCTTAAGCTGGCAGGTCTGGTGTCTGGCCTAAACTCTGACCACAGTGATTTCACTTGGTCTGAAGGCCAAAAACTCCCAGCACACACAGCTCTGTCCCTTCCAAATAACTGGACAACTGATCTTTCAAGGGCGATAGAGATTGCAGAAGGGCCACAGAGTGGCCCAGGCCTGATCTCTCTAAACTTCTGAACTGTGTCACAGCCACCAGCTTTTATCTCAAACATCCAATTGCAAGGCATCCAAAATTTTGTTATCACTTGACATGAGCTTTGCAAAGATTTAACATGGTTGGTAATTGGCCCACCTGACAAATGAATTGTAGGCAAGGGCCAACCAACTATGGGCAAAATCAAACCAAGTGCAAGGTCAAAGCTCTGTAGCCAACACCCCTGGGAAATCTGACTAAAACAAGATACTGTCTTTTCAAGGTCTGGGGTTTTTAGATTTCTCTCTCCTTGTGTGAAAGGCAACTGTGGGTGTTTCTCCGGATCAGTTGTCCTTGCAACATCTATTGAGGTGTAGGGTCCATATTTGAAATTCAGTCTAGCCAGTGAAATACCTGGGTTCCATTGTTTGGACTGCAGATTAGGGGTAGCCACAATGATTGCTCTATATTTATAATATCTAAGGCCCGTGGCTCCTCCTACAGAGAATACATTATGGGTTTTCTGTGGGCAATGGAGGTCCAAACTATTGATGTGGGAAGACTTACCAGGGTCCCATGGATGCAATCCTGTACTTTTTTCACTTCTGCACACAACACCTACCTGTGATACTGTTACTGTCTCATCTGGGGGTTTAGGGGGCTGGTGTTCTCTTCAAACAAGTCTACCAACCCCAAGTCAGATAACACAGGGCTCACACTTCTAATTATGTCATTCCCTTGGACTGGACCTGTACATAGTTGTGCTTTACTGTGAATGGGGTCATCCTTTGTAAAGGTGACAAAGTCAGCATGAGAGGATGGTACAGGGTCATTGGTGGATGCTATCAATGACAAAGTGGAATTTGGTGGTGGAGACTTACATGAAAGGGATTGGGGTACCTCATGCCCAACTAATTCCTGCATAGAAGGCTTCTCAACTTCTTGCTTTTGTTCTGAATCAAAATGAGAAGACAATCAATATGGACCAGTCAAACTTGCAGTTTGGCCCTTACAGGGCCAATCTAGACCAGTACTGACTGATCCAACATGGGATGTCCCTAACTCATTTTGCTCAGAGGGATTACAGCCACTTTCTGTGCATTTAAATGGGGTGTCTTCCACTTGACTGTCTGAGAACAAGGGCTTTTGGGCAAAGAAATGTGTCATTGAGGAAATGTTCTGGGTGTCCTGTTCCTCCATAATAGGAACTGCTTGCCTTGCATCTTTTAAAGCATGACTACGCTGCCCAGGACTCTTCGAAAGAACGCTGTGACTTACCTGGGCATCAACCATGTACTCCTCACTCAACATACCTCTCAGCTTCCCAGACACAATTTTCACTGAATGGGGGGGTAACATAAATGTTTCTTTGGCAATGACGGCAGTCATGGTTGGACTTGGGATGACTGCCTCCCAGGACATTGGGACTACTTCCCCATGGACTGTCAATTTCCCTTCCTTTAAGTCAAGGTTTATCCCCTGTTCTCTCAAAAAGTCTAATCCCAGCAGCATACTGTCTCCAATTGGGGCCACATAGATGTTCATGGTGAAGGACTGTTGGCCAAGCCCCAGCTCAAAGGGACCGGCCACATATCCATTTATCCTGAGCCCCTTCCCTGCCGTGTTCATGATCACTTCCTTTATAATTAGTGGGGAATATTCTAAAGCCTTGTATACCTCTTCGGATATAAGGGTAACCTGTGCTGCTGTATCTACTACAGCGTGAATGACTTCACCTTGCACCCTTACTGGCACCCTATACATGGTACCCCCTGACAACCGACCAATACTTATAGTCTCTAGACCCTCCTCCTCTTGGCTATCCCCACCCTCATTTGGGTTGTCTAACTGATCCTCCACTAAGGTTGTCTCCCCTCTTCGTCTGAAAAACCTAACTCCAATCCTAAAAGGGGGTCCTCTTCACTTGCCCTAGAATTTTTAATTGGCTCAATGGGTTGGGGGTCATCGGGTAAATCCTGGGGTTCTTGTTCCTCAACATCTGTACTTTGGGCCAATACTGGGGAACTTGGCCTTTTCACCTTATCAAATGGTCCCCGCCTTAACCAGGCTGGGCTCAATGACCTGGTGCGAGCCTGTTCCCCATAGGTCTGCCCTTGCCCCTCTTTTAGATTAATTTCCCCTTTACTGGGCTCTTCCTGACTGAGACCTTTCTCCTTAAGCAGGGTCTGGCTCAGGCCTCTTGAGCTGACCCCTTGGAGTTTAAAGGACTCCTATGCTCTTCAAAGGTCACTCTACGCTTGGGGGACCCAGATCTTTCCAACCTTTGGCATTCCCTCTTGAAATGCCCCATGTCCCCACAGAAAAAGCATCCTTTAATTGCGGGTGAGGGGCTTTGGGACTGGGCACGATTCATTGTTGAGGTTCCCAGTAGTTTGCGCATTTCTGCTAAAAGGCACCCCTCTAACTTTGGGATTTGATTCTGGAGGCTTTCCACTTGCTCAGAAAGTCCCTCCAGTTTGTCCTGCCATTTATCCACCTTATTCTCCAACTTTTCTACACTTCCCCGATACCCTTCGTCCATCCCATCCTTTTGGGGAAATGACTTGGAAGCAGAACAGACGGCGTAGGATTCCTCATAGGAATGCCTTGTGTCTGGGATGACACATTTCACTTCCCGTCTGCTGCCCCGGCCATATATAGCTTGGTGGTTATGCTGGTGCCACCTAATCTTGTCCACCGCTTCCTCAATATTGGCGGGCCTTATATTAGATGCATAGCTGCCCGCCTCTTTATCAGCAGCACCTTGGCACAGTCTCATGACTGCCTGCTGATACATATGGTCTTCTGGAAGGTTGCGGAAGGCTTTGGTGGCCAGGGACAGCACACGGTCAGCCCAGTCTTCCAAAGATTCTTCGGGTGTTTGTTTGGCATTCTGGAACTGGACCTGTGCGGTCTCGGGAAGTTCTTTAAACCCGAACCTCTTCTCGAGCTTACGCACGAGGTCCTCATATGCCATGTGTTGGTTTCTCTCCACAAGTAGTGCATAGAATTCACTTGCCTTGCCATCAAGGCACCAGCACAGCTGATCCTTGCACTCCCTAGGGGTCCATTCACTAACTTCGGCATACCAGGAAAACTTAGCGTAAAAGGCCTGCCAATTGCTCTTTCCGTCATACTTAAGTGTTTTGGGCAGTGCATAATTCTTCCCACCCTTGTCCCCTCTCTCCCTGTTCGGTGGGCTGCACTCCAGATATGGTGTCCTCTCCAGAAGGTCATAATCAGGGCTATAATCTCCAATATGTCCCTTGGGAGGGCGTCGTGCCTCAGCTCTTGGCCTCTCCTCTGGGGTCCTATATCTCCACTCACTATATTGGCCATAGTCTGTGGCCCTAGCGTGCTGGGGATCCCTATAAGATCTGGGTGTGTCAATTTTTAAAGCCCCCATCCTGTCATCTACCCTTGCCCGGGCACCCCTGTCACTCCTATACTCATGTCTACTACTGGGGCCCCTATCCGACCGGGCCTCATACAGGTCAAGACAGGCCCTCACATCACGTGACCCTGTGTCTCTGTATCTAGGTGTCCAGTCTCTCCTGCGGGATGGGGACGGATTTTCCCTAAAGCCTGAATCTAATTCCCCACCCCCTACTTCCTCACTGTATTCATCTGTATAGGTTGGGGAGGGGGACCTTGAAAATCTCTCAGATTTAAATGTTTGGTAGAGCCCCCTTATGGATGGGGTCTTCCGGGGTCTATCTCCGGACGGACCACTAGGTCCACCGACGACCCCGTCAGCACCCCTTCTGGGAAGGCCGGCTCTACTCCCATTAATCAATTCCTCTACCCTAGCCAGCCTATCTTTGTGTCTCAGTTCCTCCTCACCAATATCACTTTCTCGGGCCAGCTTTTTATCAATGCTATCAGCTGGCCCAAAGTCTATGGCGTCTAATAATGCTGCGGACAGGCGGAGGTGGGGATATCAACTAAATCTTCAAGAAGAATCCCCCCTCTCTCCTTCCTCATGTCCCATATCTGACATGCAATTTTCTGCCCTACTCCTGGCAGCAGTGTCAAATCCTCAAATGGACAATTATTTATTTGGATTTTGGTCATATTGGCAATATAAAACAGGGTAAATGCACAATAATATCAATAAAAAAATCTTACCTCAAATCTGTGCAAGTCAAATAGAAAAAACAACAACACACTAATAAAACTACAAGGGGAAAATAATTTTATTTAATTCAAAACATACACAAGGGACAAATAAATATAAAGCACAAAGGGGCACTAGCTTGCCGCACCACCACGGGAGGGGCAGCCAGCAAGCAAGTGTACTCAGTATAAGGGGCGGGCTATACGGGAATTGGGTACTTAGGTTTGGAAATAATAAGGTGAATTAATTTATAAATGTATGGGGTTGGTGTTCCTATGACCAGGTAATAGCCACCAGACCCTCCGATGGCCACCACGTGGTCCTTGAAATTAGGGGTCAACCCTTTGTCCCACAAGGGGTCTCACCCTAACTCAAGTCAGAAACACTGATTACACACTAAATCTGAGGCAAAGCTCCCAGCTTTTGCCCCAGATTACTCCTTTCCTTCCTTATTTAGTTGCCACTGGTCCCTACAAGTGACAACTAAATGACTCCCTCGGTTCCCAACGGAAATCCTTTAATCCAAAATGGCCGATCAGAAATCCAGCTCCCAGCTGGATTGCTGACAATTATTTAGTGAGCGGTCGCTAAATACCCTAAAAGTCCCACGCGATTTGAACCTTTAGACTGATCAGCAGCGCCAATGTAAGAATTGGCACCTACCTAATCCTTAGAATATGTATATGTCCCGCTGGTCGACGGTTAGTGGAATTAGTACATCATCTTCATTAACTTGTTCAACCAGAAAGAGGCTAGGGCACATGTGGAACTCCCTGATTTGGGGTCTTTGGGTCTTACCAATAACTGGAAATACCACCGGATACTACATTATTTATTTCCACCAAATGTCACCACAAATCATTAATTGCATTTGCAACATGTTGTTGTTGCAAATGCAATTAATGATTTGTGGTGACAAAAAAAAAATGTTCTTACAACAAAGGAGGAAACTTAAGTTTACCAAACCTATCAATCTCCTTGTGTCTGTGAGTGTGACCCAAAATCTGTTCATCACCTGCACCATGATAAACAATCTGGTCATAAGGTAGACCGAATTATCTGTCGTTTACAAAGCTACTTTTATCATCTATGTTCATCTTTTACTGATCTGACTTTTTATTTTTTATATTGCTTTGTCACAAATAGAAAAATTAAAATAAAAAGTCCGATCAGTAAAAGATGAACATAGATGATAAAAGCAGTTTTGTAAACGACAGATAATTCGGTTTAGTCATAAGGGACGACCATTTGATTTTATACACTAATATAATTGATAAACATATTCCTATTAAAAAGAGGAAAGTATCTCAACCTCTGGCACCATTTATGAATCAAACATTGAGAAAAGAAATTTACAAAAAATGTATGCTTCATAATGCTTATCTTAAATGCAGATCAAAGAAAAAAATTGGGAAAGTTACAGGAAACAAAGAAATTATGTTACAAAAGTGAAGAAAAAGTTAGTTCAAAATTATTTTTTTGAAAGATGTATTGGGGGACCAAAGTCAAATGACTTTTGGCCAACCATTTTTATTGAAGAAAAGTGATAAATCAAATAATAATATTCTGTGACAATGGGGAAATAATAAATGATCCTTTGAAAGTTTCAAATGTTTTTAACGATTTCTTTGTAAATGTTACCTAAAATTTTAAAATTATCTACACCTATAATTGTTGAGCCAATTACTAGTTTGATAAATAAATCTCTAAAATCTGGTATATTTCCTGAAAAATTGAAAATTGCTCAAGTGAGACCTCTACATAAGAAAAATAATATTTTAGAAAAAAGTAATTATCGAACAGTCAGTGTCTTACCAACTATTTCGAAACATTTTGAAGAGCCATATTTGTACAATTGTCAGAATTTTTAGAAAATCACTTTAATTCTTTATTATCAGCATTTTGTAAGGGTTATGGGTGTCAAACAGCATTATTGAAAATAGTAGAGGATTGGAAAAGGGCACTTGATGAAAATAAGTATATAGCCTCTATCCTAATGGATTTATCTAAGGCATTGTTAACAAAAGAATCAGTCAGTCTGCTTGCTAGCTATTTATCACATAGAAAACAATGTGTTAAAGTTAATAACACATGTAGTTCTTTTGAAAATTTATATAAAGGGGTGCCGCAAGGATTTATTTTGGGACCTGTGCTTTTTAATATATTTTTAAATGATATCTTTCATAGTGTAAAAGAAAGTGTAATATACAATTATGCAGACAATAATACATTATCAATTGCGGACAGTAATTTAGATAAAGTTATTAAAACTATAGAGAGGCCTAGGGATAGTCATAAAATACTGGATTGGTTTTCTAATAATTTAATGCAGGCCAATCCTGATAAATTTCAGGCTTTGGCTATTGGGAAGAAAACTTTTGATAAGAATATTGTTTTTGAATTAAATGGTAACAAAATTGTTTGCGAAAAAGATGTTAAATTACTGGGGGTTACAATAGATTATGAGTTGAATTTTGATAAGCATATTTCAGAAATTTGCAGAACGGCATCTCGCCAATTAAATAGTTAAAAAAATTGGTAAATATTTTTATAGGCTTGGATGTCTGACTATATATTTTACTCTTTAAAATTATCTTATTTTAATTATTGCCCACTTACTTGGCACTTTTGTTCTCAAAAGAATACAAAAAAGATAGAAAAAATTCAAGAGAGAGCTTTGAGATTTATTTATGAGGACTACGAACTCTCATATGAAGAATTACTTGAAAAATCTAAATTACCATCATTAAGTGTCTGAAGACTGAGGACAATTGCAATAGAAAGTTTTAAAATTTTACATAATAGAAACCCCGTTTATTTAAATGACTTGATTAATTTTTAAAAACATAATTATTCTTTTAGATACGAGAATACAGTCGAAACACCAACTGTAAGAATTACCAGGTATGGAATTCACTCTTTTAGATTTTTAGCTGCAAAAACATGGAATGAGTTACCAAACAATTTTAGATTAGAAACAAATTTTAACCAATTTATTAAATTAATCAGTACTTGGAATGGTAACTCATGCAAATATAGTGCATGTGTTTAATTGCTTTTAGTTTGGGCATGAATTTGTTTTATTGAATTTTAAGTTTCAGCTGATTCAGTTGATAAAATAGAGATCATTTATTACATCTAATAATATAGAAATTCAAAATATATTTAACTGAAGGAAAATGAAGGCTCAGAAAATAGAGAAACAACACAAATCGTAAGAATTTTGCAAAAGTTAATGCATATGTTTTATTAACATGATAAAAGCTTTTTGAAACCATCTAGTTTGATGCAGCTTAGTTCAACTGCAACCAATATATGGATTTGAAGCTTCAGAAATCCAACTAGATTTTCCAAGGGTGATGAGGAGACTGGGTCTTATTGTAACCCTTGACTATTGAAGAGATGAATTCTTACCCATAATCAGTCCATATCCTTAACTACCAAAAAATCTCTTTAATTGTCTGCACACCCTGAGGGAACCCCAGGATATAGAAATAGGATCCAGTCTTCCAGGCTTCGGGGTACATCCCCTCCAAAACTGGAATTCTGTGGTTGTGCAGGATGAATAAATACACGCAGAGCTGTCAAGGAGGTTTGGGTTCCAAGAGTGGGACAAAGGGTGTGTGGGGGAATAGCCTCAAGATTTTAATTTCAGAGATGCAAAGTGGTGCATTCTGAGAGCATTTCAAATGGCAAAAATTTTGAAACCAAATTTTTCAAAAAAGGGAAAATATAGAATTATAGCTTTCATATCTGTAATTTCCATTGAAAAAATTGTTTTACTCCAGGGCCTGTAGTAGGAAATGAACCAGTATTATGGCAGGAAGTGCAGAACAACCCCTTATTTATGGTTTTTCTTATTATGAAAAGGTTGTTTTTCTACTTGAAATATATTTTTCTCGGAAATTAAAAAAGCGTGACATTGAAAGGGGTGAGCGTGAGAGCGTGATTTGTTGTTGGAAAGCGTGACTCTCACGCCGAAAGCGTGAGACTTGACAGGTCTGTACACGAGCGATAACCCATCTTTGAGATGGGATGTAAACTCAGGTCCACATGTTGGAAGAAATGTCACACTTCCTGCTCGTTGCCCCCTTGCCCCTTTTGATTTCATACTACTTTTCCAGTGGCAGTCAGAATTTCCTGACTCCCATGAACCTTCCCATACCCCAAAGTGATTATTTATTGAAAAACTTGTTCTCTTCTTGATATAGCTGAAATATTGCGGAGTGGATGTTAAACAATATTCAATCAATCAATCAATCACTGTCTGTGACTAATTTGGTAACTACACGTCACGGGGTGGCTTGATTTTAGGTGCACTTATAAAGCATATCTGTTTTTTTTTTTTAGGGTCACTGGCCCTGAAATTGATCTTTTACATAGAGTGCAAGACATTTTCAGTACACTCAACACATTTACTTGTCTGAAAAAAAAACAGCTCAACAAACTTCATATACAGTAGACTTAATTATCACCTGAGCAGAGAATATTCCATGCTGATAAAAAGATAAATAACAAAAACATAAAAGTACAAAAGTTAATACTACTAGTATACAAAATGGTATTGGATATCAAATCTGGGTGAAAATTGGTAGCGAGTTTGATTCTCCAGGTATTTAACAACCCTATCAGGTTACTACATCTTTTAATATTGGACGACAAGGGAAAATATCAGGTTGCATCTGATGAAAATGGGTTACTTGACAACTATGACTTAACTTTATGGGCCACAGGTATTTGCTTGCTCAAAAAAAAATACAGTGCCTCCCGTTTAGGGAAGGACTGGTGTTTTTTTTTGGTTTTTTTTATCAAACAAGTACTTGTGCTTATTGCCTAGCTGAGAGGTGTGCATTGACAAATGAATACAAAAGCCAAAAGGCAAAGAAGCTAGGGGATAGTTCTAGAATCAAAAATAGGAAAAAGCAGCAATACAGAGACAACTTTACAAAATAAGCAAACAACAAACAGGTATGTCTAAAGACCAAAGCAATGTGAAGCTCCACAAAAACTGGGAGTATCACCAAGTGATCCGGAGGGTTTAAATAAACAATGGAAGGATATGGAGTAAATGCACATGAGACAAAATCTTCGTAAATACATGGTTAAACCAGGCAATGGAACAACGCTTTTTATTGTTCTTAATCTTGAAGTCATGATGAGACTTTCAACAATGAGCTCTGCTCATACCTTATAGTAAATTCAAGACGGCCCCTAGTACAGGTTTGAATGGAATTTAATACTAGATGTCAAGCAATGCTACATCCATTTTACCATGACTTGCTCAAAGGAAGATGCCTGTTCACATTTTTTTTTTTGGCAGGGGAGATGGTGATAGAAATGAATTTGTAAGAGAAATTATACCCTCTGGATACATGGATGGGCACTTAACCCACATTTGTTAGAACAGGAAAAAGAGCCATCATGGTATGATTTTTACTCATGAGCTGGAGGATGTGTCATGAAATAGCTGCACCTGTGTATCCAGCCTTCAGAAAAGGGTTCAATTAGGGTTTTGGTCTATTTTTGTCATTTATGCCCTCATTTTGCATGAAACATGTGAAATTAAAAAAAATAATCCTGAAAAAAAGTTTCCAATTCCTATGCATGAGTTGTTTGGTATATAGATCCCTCAACTGGCATAAGTTGAATATGCCTTTATAGTTGTAATAAATCAATCCATAAAAAGTCACTTTATAGATCCTTTGTCATGTTATTGGCTGTATAATTTGGTTACATGACACACAGCATGGATAATATAATTATAAATAACCCCTTGCTACACAAGGTGTGAAAATGCATATAAGTGTTTAATGCACTTTATCTCGAAAAGTAATCCTGGATTATTCCCTTTTAAGCTCACCTCACGAAGGGGGGCTTATGTGAAACCCCTCTAGACTGGCCTAGTGTCCGTGTCAGCGTCTAGTAAAGAAGAATGGTTAAGGTCCATTCCTGCTTACTGACATGCCTCATATCAACCATATTGGTATGCCTGATGCATTTTGAGAAGACGACTGGAATGTATGCTTCGGATGCTGTCTCTGACCTACATTTTAAGCATGAGTGACTTGGTTAGGTAGAATGGTTAAAGTCCATTCCCGCTTACTGACATGGCCCACATCAACCATACTGGTATGTATGATGCATTTTGGGATGACAACAACAATGCATGCTTCGGATGCTGTCTCTGACCTACATTTTACGCATCAGCGACTTTGTTAGGTAGAATGGTTAAAGTCCATTCCCGCTTACTGACATGGCCCACATCAACCATACTTGTATGTATGATGCGTTTTGGGATGACAACAACAATGCATGCTTCGGATGCTGTCTCTGACCTACATTTTACGCATGAGCGACTTTGTTAGGTAGAATGGTTAAAGTCCATTCCCGCTTACTGACATGGTCCACATCAACCATATTGGTATGTATGATGCATTTTATGATGAGGACTGGAATGCATGCTTCGGATGCTGTCTCTGACCTACCTTTTAGGCATGAGCGACTTGGTTAGGTAGAATGGCTAAAGTCCATTGCCGCTTACTGACATGGTGCACATCAACCATACTGGTATGCATGATGAGTTTTGGGATAACAACAGCAATGCATGCCTCGGATGCAGTCTCTGACCTACATTTTACGCATGACTAAATCTGTTTAAGCGAATGATTATAGTCCATTCCTGGTTATTGACATGTGCAATATGTGACAGTGCTGTGCAACGAGGTGAGCTTAGCAGGCTGTGGCTGCTTTCTATGTTTAGCTCACCTGGCTAAAGCCAGGGTGAGCTTTTGCCATCACTTTGGCATCTGTCTCCTGTCTGTAGGTCATCCATCCATACGTCATAAACCTTTTTTTCAAAATCTTCTCCTCTGAAACCACTGGGCCAAATTCTTATTCAACCAAACTTGACCTGAATCATCCCCAGGCTATGGATTCTCAAAATTGTGTTTTTTGTTTGCTTACCAAACAACATGGCAAATAATACAAAAACCGTTGCAGATATAAAAAAAATCTGACAGGATAAAAATCAACAGCATGCCAAGATTTACCCACCCTGCAATTTTGAAGAAAATCTGATAACCCATTATAGAGTTTGCCTTAGATTTTTAAAAATTTTCATTATTTTAAGAAAAAAAAAACTTGTTCCAAAATGAAGAAATATTATGCCAATGTTAAAAGATTTCACCATAGGAACTTTTTTTTAAAGTTGACTCATCTTCGCCAACCAAGGGTTATGATTCGCTCCTCTGTGAAGAGGAGAGGAGCGGATCGTAACCCTTTGCTAGCGAAGATGACGTTGACTGTGACTTTGTTAACTTATCAAGATGGATTCTATGCCTATATCAGTGTTCTCTCCATTTTCACCCCTTCATATTATAGAGGACATAATCTTTATGTCCATTGAAGACTGCGATAAAATGTATGATCACGACGTCTCTACCTTTCCTTGGTAAATTTTTGACTTTTGTGTCAGACTACGAACCTTTGTTTTTATAATTGTCATACTCATTTTTGCCTTTCATCTTTTCCAGGGCTGATGCAGCTTTATTGCATGTATGGAATATTCAACACATTCAAAAGATAGTCTTCTCTGAAACAATATGGCAAGTTGGAATTAAATAAGGGCTCAATTTTCCCAAAATAGCAAAAGGAATTGTTGGCAGGTTCCTACTTGATCCATTGACATCCAAAGTTGCTGCCAGTGAGGAATATACTTTAACTTTGGACTATAGGGTAAACAAATTCAGAGATATTTTTCTCTGAAACTACTTGGCCATTACTTTACCATAGTAGGTCAAAGTTTAGGGTGGCATGTATTTACAGAAATTTATTTATTGGATTATTTCTACATCAGTTTTTGGTATTAAAAAAGATGCAAGCTTTTTAAGCAAATGAGGTACTTCTGTGGTAACTACATGTCAGAGTATTGACAACTTGTCAGATTCATTGACATCCAAAGTGGCTGCCGGTTGGGAATGTACTTTAACTTTGGACCCTAGGGTAAACAAATTCAGAGATAATTTTCTCTGAAACTATTTGGTCATTACTTGACCATAGTAGGTCAAAGTTTAGGATGGCATGTATTTGCAGAAATGCATTTATTTGATTATTTCTGCTCCCTCATCATTGGAAGGCGATTTGTCACGTACTAAATTAAGGTAACTGTAACCTTGACTTTGACCTTCGACCTTTATGATAGCTAGTAACACCATGTGCATTTTGTGTCCAGAGCAGAACTTTTGTACCGTAGCACCTAGGATGATCAAACTTGGTGTGTAGATGCATCATGGGATGGTGATGTGTCGCATACTAAATTTAGGTCACTGTGATCTTGACTTTGAGCTTCAACCTTTATGGTAGTAAAACCATGTGCATTTCGTGTCCGGAGCAGAACTTTTGTACCGTATCACCTAGGATTATCAAACTTGGTTTGTAGATGCATTATGGGGAGACAATGTGTTGCATACCAAATTTATGACATTATGACCTTTGACCTCTATGATAGTAAAGCAATGTGCATTTAGTTTCTGAAGAACTTTTGTACCATAGCACCTAGGATTATCAAAGTTGTTGTGTAGATGTTTCATGGGAAGGTGATGTGTGGCGTACCAAATGTAGGACGCTGTGACCTTGACTTTGAACTTTGATCTGTATGATAGTAAAACCATATGCATTTCGTGTCCAGATCAGAACTTTTGTTCCATAGCACCTAGGATTATAGATGCATCATGTGAAGGTGATGTGTTGCATACTAAATTTAGGTCACTGTGACCTTGACTTTAACGATAGAAAAAAGAAAAAAGAAACATGTGTACATCGTTTTTAGAGCAGAACTTATGTAGCATTGCAACTAGGATTATCAACTTGGTATGTAGATGCATCATGGGAAGGTGATGTGTAGTGTTGTAAATGTAGGTCACTGTGACCTTGACTTCGACCTTTGACATTTATGATAGTAAACCCTTGTTCATTTTATGTCTACAGCTTGGTTAAATTCAGACATATCGAAAACTGCCTGGCCGAAAACTTGAGTCGGTCTGGCAAAAGTAATCAGCAAGCAGGACATTTTCATTGACATTTTCTATATGCCATGAAACTGTAGGTCCTGTAAATTTATCTTTGGTCTGACAGCTTTTCCTGATTTGCCTGACCGAATGTCCTGCAATGCCTCTGGACTTTTCAATTTGTCTGTAAATTGTCCTTGTATCCACCTCATTATATATTATTTAATGTATTACCCTTTACATGAAGTAGCAGATATGACCTGATGGGAATAAAACTAGTAAGTAAGTAAGTAAGTAAATGCTTTATTTGTAGAGATTAAACACAGTTAGTACAACCAATGTTCCCTGAGGCCCTCATTTCAGTAATATGCATAATGTTTAAAATAAATACAAAAACAATAAATGAAATACATACAAATACAAGAAATATATATAATGAAATACAATTCAAATTGCAACATCCTATAAAATTTTCACAGTTTATCAGTGCATCATACTGAAACACCAGTACATGTATGTCTTCAACCATCTAAAATATGATTTTTAGTTCGCCTCAACAGAGTTGAGGGGGATTATTGGAGTACCCTCGGCGTCCTTGTCCGCGTCCACGTCTTCGTCCATGTCCGCATTTGGGTATATATCTTAGTATCTATGCAGTCTAGGGTCATCAAACTTTGCATGCAGGTGCATCTTTGGTTAACTCGCAGCCTCCAAGAAAATTAGGTCTCTCTGACCTATATTTTCCGCTTGAGTAGCTTGCATTTAAATTTACATTTAAGTTCATATCTCAGATACTATACATAGTACAATAATCTAATTGTGCATATGCATGCATCTCTGATGGTAGGTCAGCATTCAGGCAAAATTAGGTCACTTTGACCTATATTTTCCTCTTGAGTGACTTACATTAAAGTTTACGTCCGAGTTCAGATCTCAGTCACTGTACATGGTAGGATCATTTAACCTTGCATGTGCATGCATCTCTGATGGTAGGTCAGCATCCAGGCAAAATTAGGTTACTTCGACCTATATTTGCCGCTTGAGTGACTTACATTTAAGTTTACGTCCGAGTTAAGATCTCAGTGACTGTACATGGTAGGATCATCTAACCTTGCACGTGCATGCATCTCTGATGGTAGGTCAGCATCCAGGCAAAATTGGGTCACTTTGACCTACATTTTCTGCTTGACTGACTTACATTCAAGTCATGTCGGGGATCAGATCTCAGGTACTGTACATGGCAGGATCATCCTGCATGTGCATGTGCATGCATCTGTGATGGTAGCTCAGCATTCAGACAAAATTAGGTCACTTAAACCTACATTTTAGGCATGAATGACTTACATTAATGTATACATCGGAGTTCATAGCTCAGTAACTGTACATTGTTGGTTCAGGTAACCTTGCATATGCATGCAATTTTGATAGTATGTCAGCACAAAGGCAAAATTTGGTTGCTGCTACAACGTTCCATAACGAGGCGAACTTTGTAATCGTTGATTACCTATGTTTTATTTTTATCCTGAAAACTTCACAATCAGAGGAATTGCGTATATTTAATGGGAGACTATTCCAAAGGACTGCTGTTGAGTACAAAAATGATTTCTTGTAAGTTTCAGTTTTGGGCCCCTTGTAACTTCTCTAAGAAGGTAGGGATTTATTTAAATTTATCGTTGAATATGACGGCTTTCCAAAAATGTTCTGTGTCGGATTGTGTTTCCCTGATTCAGTCGAATGTTATACGGCTTTTCCTTACTGGTCTCTTCCTTTGATCAATTCGGACTTTTGTTGTCACTTTTATTGAGGTAAGCAGGAGCTTCATTTTGTAGACATTTGAAGAGGAGCATATATTTATGGTACTGAATCCTTTGGGAGACCTTCATCCATCCTAAACTTTTGAATAAGGGATCTGACAGGGAAAGGGGATCTGCATCAAGTACTAATATTCTTTTTTGTAGTTTAAGGTGAGACGTTACTAAATGAACGTCACGGTAGGAGTTACCTCCCTCCGATCGCGTACGAACACAGTAGACGTAAAAAAGTGACATTTCATTCAACGGGAAGGAAATAATGGCTAATCCTGATATAAAATAAATAAAATTATATCACAATTTATAATTAGGGTTTGTGATGGTTTTTTACGTTGGTTATTGTTAACATAAAGGTAATCTGTACAGATATGGGAAAAGGTCAGTTCCCACCTGAAACTTCTATTTGTACGTGTTAGTATTATGCAAAAACGATTAATATTTCAGAAATCAATTAGAAATCATTTCTGCTTTACACAATTTCTTTCACAATTTCTTAACTTGACAGTATTTGTTCACGGTTTTGTTTTGATGTGTTTTAATAATAACAATAAGGAAAAACTTTGCTGCAGACGGAACATTGCAATATTGAAACGGAACTCATTCCAATTTTTTTTTATATTCAGTCGGAATATCCACCAATCCTTGACATGCTTTCTGAAAATCGCTGTCCCGGTAAAGTTTGGAAGTTTTATATTTTGAATTTTAATGTGTTTCAAACCAAAACATGGGCTGTTTGATTTTGGGATGAAGTGTGGGCTGAGATTTTTACCCGGGACAGATTTTTTATTACCATTTTTCCGATAAACACTCTTAGTGAGCAAGGCTTACTTTTTCTTATGGACATTGTGCATTATTGAATTTTTTAAAGCAAAACTGAGGGCCAGATTTTTTTCTGCAGACGGAACATTGCAAAATTTTTTTTTCAATTCCAGCCCCCTTTTGAAAATTAAATGGTCCGTTCCTTTGAAACGTCTTGTCTGTAAATGAATTCATATAATTGTTAGTCGAGTATTATGAAGATTGTATTTTTATATATAAATCAACAAAAACATGTTTAATTGTGATATCTTTATTTTCTTTTTATGAATTTGAATACATCGTGAGTCTATTTATTTACTAGTAACCTTATGAAAAAACGAAAACAACTGGGATGCAGTTTTATTCTGTATCTGTGTTTGTCCTTTGTATGTAGAAAGGAATCTTATCCACTAATATTGTCATTTACGAAATTTCTATATCCAAAGAATAGTGAATTTTGTTTGCTGTGCTTTCTTGAAAGTGCGAGTTTGCGGTAGTAAGCACAAGTGATCGTGCCTGCATGTTAAATTTGTGTTTAGTGCTCTTTCTGAAGAATGGCATCCGCCATTAAATTAGGACAAAAAGTGGCGATTTGTCGGCCTGGAATCATAATAATGTGGGACTGACTGGGGCGACATGCCCGTCTTTGCATGAACTACGAAAGCGTATTGATGCCACATAAAGAAAAAAAA